>JAGFNQ010002194.1:113819-155433 GCA_024364735.1 Boesenbergia rotunda | reverse complement strand
GTGATTTGTTTTTATAAATTATGGATAAATAAATTTGTATAAAGAAATTTATATAAATAAAATTTATAGAAATTTATTCTTTTATGGAAGATTAAAATAATCCGTGAATTGGTTTATTTTAATTTTATAAAATCAATTATGAATTGATTTTTCCATAATAAGAAAGTTTATAAATTTCTTATAAAATTTATTCCATATTTAAAGAGAAGAAGAATTAGTTTTATTATAAATTAGTTTATAATAAAACTTGGTTTAAACGGAATAATTAGTTAAGAAAATTTATAGGATAAATTTCTTATAACTAATTCCGTTTAGAGGGAGACTTAGCAAAGAGTTGCTACTATATAAAGGACCCAAAGGCTAGCCCTTTGAGTACATATCAATTAATCAAGAAGTTGATTAAGAGTTCCCTCTCTCTCTCTCTTTTATTTCTTCTCCTTCCCTTTCTCCCCACCTAGGGCCGGCGCCCTTCACTTTGTGAATTAGGGCCGGCGCACCAAGCCCTCCTCCAAGGGTGAAGTTGGCGTGAGCTTTCAAGGAGAAGGAGAACCCGAACGCGAAGAAGAAGAAGCGGATAGCGACTCCTCTCTTCTCGGAATTCGATTCCGTTACTTCGTTGGTTAGTTTTCCTAATTTTTCTCTTGTCCTTCTAGTTGTGCCTTCCGAGAGTCTAGTAGTTCTCGTCGGCACAAAACTCGTGACTTTGCGAAGTCATCCCGAAGAGAACTCGGCGTGGACGCGAATAGAGGCGAAGCTTCCAAGGGACGCTACGGTTGGATCTCGTCCCTTTCTTCAAGTTACGCGAGGTATAAAAGTAAATTAGTTTACTTTTCCGCAAACTTTTATTTCATGATTATGTCGATACACTATAAGGTTGCATGCTAGATACGAAGTTAAAATAATTTAGGAAATTATTTTATGCAAACTCTTCCGCTGCACGTAAAAATTTTAAATTTTACGAACTCGTATCCTTGTCGACATGCACCCGGTCCCAACATATACAGCCTTAGCTGTCTTGGTTCTGACTTTGGTCTCCTAAATGGAGCCCTAGGTCGAACCGACGCCTACTGTTCCCTCGACGGGGAACGCGTCCTCACCTACTCCTCTTGGGAGAATTTACCTGATGCCAACCGTTCCTCTGGTTGAGCTTTTGCCTGGTGATCCTTTGCCACGTCTTGGATACCGAGCTGTCCTTCGCCCGTTGCCTAGCAGTCCTTCGCTAGGGCTTGGATACTGGCAGTCCTTTGCCAGATGCCTAGCAGTCCTTCGCTAGTGCTTGGATACTGGCAATCCTTCGCCAGTTGCCTAGCAGTCCTTCGCTAGGGCTTGGATACTGGCAGTCCTTCTCCAGGTGCCTAGCAGTCCTTCGCTAGGGCTTTGTATCCTGGCAGTCCTTCGCCAGGTGCCTAGCAGTCCTTCGCTAGGGCTTTGTATCCTGGCAGTCCTTCGCCAGGTGTCTAGCATTCCTTCGTTAGGACTTTGTTTCCTGGCAGTCCTTCGCCAGGTGCCTAGCATTCCTTCGCTAGGACTTTGTTTCCTGGCAGTCCTTCGCCAGGTGCCTAGCATTCCTTCGCTAGGACTTTGTATCTGCACACTTGAGTAACAACATTAGATCACACACAATACTTAACTTTGAATCCTTTGCCAATATCAAAACAAGGTTCGATATGGTGCTTCCTGCACCAACAAGACACGCACGGGAGCCCGCTAAGCAAGAAGGTTGCTCACGCAACCATCTGCTTCGGGCAGGGAGGATGGCCGCCATCCTTTAGCAGCCTCGGGCAAGAAAGTGGCAAGTGCTTCCTTCAACAGCTTCAGTGGAGAAAGAAGCAGGAAGGTCACGCAACCTTCCTGCGGTGTGAGTTTTCTGTGGAGAAGAAAATATGGTTCACGCGATTTTCTCAAAGGAAGAAGAGTTACACACGTAACACTTCTCAGGGGAAGAGAATTGCATGACCTTGAGTTGCTCACACAATTTTCTCAAAGGAAGAGAGGTTGCACATGCAACTTTTCTCAAGGGAAGAAAATTGCATAAGCTTGAGAGGGAGTAGCGATTTTTCTCAAGGGAGAAAAGTTGCTTACGCCATTTTTCTCAAGGGAAGAAAAATTTGTTAAGTAGAGTCTGTGTTTGGATTATTTTTTCCTTGGAGCAGCCGGCGGCATCCCTTTGGTTAGGGATTGGTTGGCGCAAGGAGAAGGGATCGACTTGGTGACCACGGTTCTTAGTAGATCGTCGCCCACACGACGTCCAAGAGGGGAGGGTTATACTGTAGAAGATCGCGAGGTAAAGGGAAGGTATAATTCTCCCTTAGCTCTTTTTGTTATTTTGTGCTTTATACTTTGCTTCGTCATTTCATGTGTGTTATTTAATTATTTTGATTATGAATCATAGCTAATAATTAATTAACTGGACCCCGACCGTAAACACAAGAACCGACGATCCACTCGTCATCTCTTCCGCGGTCGTTCGGTTAGGAGAATTACTAGGTTCGATCTTTGTGATTTCCAAGTTGTAATTCGTACCGAACGATACGATGATGAGATGGTCGTTGGGAGATGAATCTCCATTCGGATTAATTTTTTAATCCGTAGACATGGAGAGGTCTCTCAAGGACGACCGAGTATTCGCTAGGGAAACCCGCCAAGCCATACCCAACATCCCTCTGGTTGCTTCATATAGATGTTTTCCTCAAGACTTCCGATAAGGAAAGCTGTCTTGACATCCATCTGTTAAACCAAATAATCCATATGAGCAGCAATAGATAAGAGAATCCGGATCGACTTAAGCATGGCTACCGACAAAAAAGTCTCCTCATAATCAATACCCTCTTTCTGAGTATACCCTTTTGCAACGAGCCTAGCTTTGAAGGTCTCTACCTTCCCATCTGATCCTCTCTTTCTCTTGTAGATCCACTTGCATCTAATGGCTTTTACACCATTTGGTGGTTCTATTAGCTCCCAGACATGATTAGAATTCATAGATTCTATCTCAGAATTCATCGCCCTTTGCCAAGATACCGCATCTTTATCTTGGAGTGTCTCATTATATGTCCAGGGATCAGGTTCATGTTCACCAGGGACCAAGTCCGAAGACTCTCCCAAGAATATGAATCTATCGGGTTGTCTAACAACCCTCCCACTACAACGAGGTACCACCTGTGTATCTTCTGTGACATGCGGTGCAGTCATTTGTGGTATGTTCTCCTGTATCGTTGGTACTAAAGTTGGAACTTCCCCTCTCAATTCCTCAAGAATAATCCTACTCATGGGCTTGTGGTTCATCACATAGTCTTCCTTTAAAAATCGGGCATTTGTGCTAACGATCACCCTTTGATCTTTAGGACTATAGAACAAACCGCCTTTCGTTCCTCTAGGATAGCCTATGAACAAGCGTATTTCTGTACGAGATTCCAACTTATCAGCATCTCTCTTCAGCACATATGTTGGACTACCCCAAATCCGAATATGTCTCAGACTAGACTTTCACGCAGTCCACAATTTTGTGGGAGTAGAGGGTATTATTGATTTAGATGGTACCAAGTTCAGAATGTACACTGCCGTTTCTAGAGCATATCCCCAGAACGAATCTGACAACTCAGAGTAACTCATCATCGATCTAACCATCTCCATAAGAGTCCTATTCCTTTGCTCTGCCACACCGTTCTGTTGGGGTGCACCAGGTGTAGATAGTTGGGATTGAATCCCGACCTCTGATAAGTAACTCCTAAACTCTCCCAAGAGGTACTCACGACCACGATCAGATCGTAGTGTCTTGATACTTTTACCTTGACGTTTCTCCATATCAGCCTTGAATTCTTTGAACCTGTCAAAGCATTCAGACTTACGGCGCATCAAGTAAATGTATCCATACCTTGAATAATCGTCTATAAATGAGACGAAATATTTAAAGCCACCTCTAGCCTGGATCGACATAGGACCACACAAATCAGAATGAATCAACTCTAACACATCTTTGGCTCTATACCCCTTGGCATTAAAAGGCTTCTTGGTCATTTACCTTCCAAGAAAGATTCATAGGTTGGGAAGTCTTCCACCACCAATGAACCTAAAGATCCATCGGCTATTAACCTTTGAATTCTACTAAGGTTAATAAGACCTAGTCTTCGATGCCAAAGATACGTTTGGTTTATCTTTGAAGGTTCTTTCCTCTTATTATTATTAGATGATGAGTTATTTATTTCTATTTGCATTGTGGGAGTTTTTGGTTCAAGAGTGTATAAATTGCCAACCAACGCACCTGAACAGATAATCTCTCTATTCCTTTTTATAACAACTCTATCATTAAAAGAAATAGAATACTCATCCTTTATTAATTTTAGAAACTGAAATAAAATTCTTTCTAAATGAAGGTACATAAAGGCAATTTCTTAAAACCAAAGTTTTATTCCTATCAAAAGATAAATAAATGTCTGTCACTGTAATAGTTGTCACCTTCGTAGCATTGCCCATTTAGACGGTAATCTCTCCCTCAGCTAGTCGTTGGGTTTCCTGGAACCCCTCCAACGAATTACAGATATGATCAGTGGCTCCCGTATCTACACATCAGGTACCGGTAGATAACACCGCTAAACATATTTCAACAACTAAGGAATAAGATTTCCTAGTACCCCGATTCTGGTATTCGAAGAGTTCCTTGAGATTGAGCATCATGTTATAAGCAATAGCGAAGGCCTGATGCTGATGTTGCAATACATTTGACATGGAAGCCAAAATGTAATACCGCGCCATCTCATCTGCCTTTATCCACTCCCTATAACTCTCTCTCTCGTCTTCACTAGAATCATTTCTAGGCTTAAGGGAATAGACCTCAAAGAGTACAAAATTATACTCCTCAGCAGTCAAGACAATGTCCATGTTCCGTTTCCAATCTATATAGTTGGGATCAGTAAGTATGTTTTCTTTTAAAATCAAAGCAAGTGGGTTGAATGCCATTTTGGAAATATCCTAAGAATCACAATGATCAAAACTTTAGATTTTAAAAAATTATTGATTCCTCAAATAATAAAATTTTAAAATCAACCAACACATTAAAATATCGAGAATATCGTATGCCACGATAGTGTGGACGTATACGAATTCTACATTTGTACGAGGAGGTTTCACCCATTAATTTTGTTATCTTATCAACCTAACTTTTTGACAAATAATAATTCCTAGTCCTTTTCAGGTACTTTAATATATGCTTTATCGCAGTCCAATGTCCTTGTCCTGGATTACTTTGATATCTGCTAACCATGCCCATGGCAAAACAGATATCTGGTCTCATACATAACATAGCATACATTAGGTTTCCTACAGCCGAAGCATAAGGAACTATCTTCATCTCCTCTATCTCCTTTGATGTTTTAGGACACATCTCCTTAGATAAAGGTACTCCGTGCTGAAAAGGTAGAAAACCATTCTTGGAGTTTTGCATGCTAAAACGAGCTAGGATAGTGTCAATGAATGAAGCTTGAGATAAGCACAACATTCTTTTTTTGCGATCCCTTATAACTTTGATCCCAAGAATATGTCCAGCTTCTCCCAAGTCCTTCATATCAAACTGTTTGGACAACCATACTGTGGGATCGGATTGAATCGATAGAGGGGGGGGTGAATATCGATCGTTAAATTTTCAAAAATAAAGAGAGTAATTGCGTAGCGGAAAAAGCAAAAACAATCGCTAACACTTTTTGTTTTTACTTGGTTCGGAGTCGGAGTCGCAGTCGGCTCCTACTCCAAGGCCCATGATCCTTGACCATTTAAGATGGGCAATTCTATATTTTCGTAAATGTGATTACAAATTGAGTACAAATATAGACTCACAAAAAGAATTACAACACTTTAAAAAATGAACTTTTATCGACGATCGGAGAAGTTGGAAGTTCGGAGCAGCGGGTCATCGTTGGCGCTTAAGTCGCGAGTACGGAGATTGCCAGAGTGTAGCGCTTGAACGAAAGTGTCGGAAGCAATTGATTTCGAAGCCTTGGGGGTGAACCCCTTTATATAGTGTTAACAGGGGCGCTTGTGTTGAAGGGGGCGCTTGACACGTGACCTCCTCTTCGTGAACCTCAATTCGCAGACTTGGCTAGCGCTTATCCCCTTCTCCAGGGCGCCTGAGTTAACTGGAACGCCTGTGTTAACACAGGTGCCTCAATGACTTGGTCCTGAGGCTTACGTGGCAGTTTGCTTCAAATGGCTGGAATCCCTCTTTGGCTGGGGCGCTTGTCTCAACACAGGTGCCTAGCCCAGTGAGGCGCCTCACTCCATTGAGGTGCCTGAATGCAGAAACCTTCATTCCTTCATTCCTGCAATCAGGGTTAGTTCCAAAACACAAGAAGCATGTAAATGATAAGATTAAACCATGTTTTATAGCCTGAGCTTTCTTGGTTTTGACTTTGGGCTTCCCAAATGGAACCCTAGGTCGAACCGACGCCTAATGTTCCCTCCTACGGGGAACGTGTCCTCACCTACTGATAATTATCATTTTGTTGATAAATATAGGCTCTCAAATCCATGTTTTGATTCACTATTATATGCTTAAGTTTGCATTTACTTAAGGTTTCATGAATTATCTCTATTTTAGCTTTTGATTCAAATCTTTGTATATTTGAGATATTTTGGCACTAAAATTTGTATATCATTTTGTAGGTTTCAAATGACCATAGACCTGGATCTGATTGGGTCAGACTTGAGCCAGAATTGGATCCGGATCAAGGTGATCAAGCATCGGTTTAATATGAGCCGTCCGATCAAGACACGGCTAGATCTGAGCCATCCATCAACTTTTCATCAATCCGAGCTCAGGATAGGGCTAATCAAGACCACAGATTAAGATCTATAAGTTTGAACCCAATCAGAGGCCATCTGACCGTCGGATCGAACTTAAGTGGAGTTTCAACCATCCATTCAAGAGAAGGGAAGATCTGAGCCATCCACCGTAGATCTGATTGATCCAAGCCAAGGAGGAGTAGATCAGGACCATTGATCAAAATCTGGGAAGTTTGGTTCAGATCGGACATGATCTGATCGTTGGATGGAGTAAAGAAGATCTCAGTCGTTCATTTCCAACTAATATAACAGCTTCATCTTCCCCAGATCTGGTCACGTAGAGTAGCAGAGTTCTTCAGATCGCGTTTTCTCCAGTTTTCTTCGTTCTTCTTCATCATTTTCTTTTTCCGATCGGCGGCCAACATCAACTCGTTTCTTCTCAAGGTTTTGGATCATCAAGGTAAGATTTCCTTGTTCAATTTGCTAATCGATTGGTTTCTGGAAGTTTAGGTGAGGGTCTCACTGAAGATGTTGTTTCCATCGATCGATCCTTGTTGACTGCTAGTTTCTGTCATCCATAGCGGTCCAAGCAACGTAGAGGGGTTCTCGAAGGTGCTCTGATAGTCCCTGAGCTCGATTGCCAGCTAGCCAATTGAGGAGGAAGAGATTGGGAGAAGATTTCAGTCACTGATTGGACCATTTGATCGGACAGGGATGACTCTGATCGGTCCAGTGACCGATCAGAAGAAGACCTGATCGGTCCAGTGACCGATTAGGTAGGCCAATTCACAGCAAGCTGATCAGGGAACTTGTCTTCGATGGTTTTTGAGCCAAGAGGGTTTCTATGCTCATCTTTGGTGTGACGGCAAAGGGAAGTCTTGACTAGGAATTTATTTGATGTTCAATTTAGGATAGTTTTGGTTTTAAACATGTATTTCTTCAAATTGCTCTAGTTGTTTCCATTACACTTCAAGCTAAATTCTTAAGCCATGTTTGTTCTCGTTTCTTTATATGCAATTAATTCTCTTGCAATTTAGTTTTCTGCGATTAATTTCCTGTAATTAGTTCCCTGCAATTAGTTCTTATATTTCAATTCAAGAGTTTGAATTTAATTGCTCAATTGTCAATTAAGTTAAGTTTCGTTTCTGCAATTGCCTAATTCAGTACATGCTTTAGCTAAGTTCAGTTTATTTCGTTTCAAGTTGTTATTTCACCTCTTATCGCAAAAACCCTCATTTTATTAGAAAACCCAAAACATCAAACGACAAATAACCTTCAAGCTCGAGTTAAACATTCATTCAACTAGTCCTGGGAAAAATACGACCTGAGACCCCTCTACTACATTTTAACTTTGTTAGCCAAGAGTTTTCAGTTTATAAATATCTAAATTTGAGGCTCATCCGTGACACTAGTATTGGGCACTATCACCTACTCCTCTCGGAAGAATTTACCTGTTTGCCAACCGGCTCCTCCGGTTGGGCAATAAGTCCTGGTCGCGGACTAGGCACGAAGTCCTGATTCGAGGAATTGGGCAATAAGTCCTGGCTAAGGGCTGGGCACTGAAGACCTGATCGAGGGTTGGGCAAGAAGTCCTGGTCGCGGACTGGGGACGAATACCTGATCTAGAGGATTGGGCAAAAGTCCAATCGGAGGAGTCGGTTGGAAAACAGGTAAACTCTCCTGAGGGGAGTAGGTGAGGACGTGTTCCCTGTAGGAGGGAACATTAGGCGTCGGTTCGACCTAGAGTTCCATTTGGGAAGCCCAAAGTCAGAACCAAGACAGCTCAGGCTATAAAACATGCTTCATTCTATATTGTTTATATGTTATTTGTGTTTTGGAACTAACCTTGGTTGCAGGAATGAAGGGATGAAGGTTTCTGCTCCCAGGCGCCTCAATGGAGTGAGACGCCCTGCTTGGCTAGGTGCCTGTGTTGAGACAGGCCCCCCAGACAAAGGGAAATTCCAGAACAACTACGAAGCAAGCCTCAAGATTGCAACAGAGGCGCCTATGTTAACACAGGCACCCCAGTTGAAGGGATAAGTGCTGGCCAAGTCTACGGATTGAGTTTCGCGCAGAGAGGGCCACGTGTCAGGCGCCCCCTTCAACACAAGCGCCCCAGCTACGACTATCTAAAGGGGTTTACCCCCTTGGCTTCCAACACAATTGATTTCTATGGATTAATTCAAGCACTCCGCTTCGACAAGCTCCGTGCTCAAGATTCAAGCGCCAACGACGACCCGCGGCTCTGAATATCAAACTTCTCCGATCGTCGGTATAAAATTGTTTTACTGCTGTATTTTTTTTAATTCTATATTCGAACTTTAGTTGTAATATTTTACACAATATAGAATTGCCCGTCATAAACGGTCAAGGACCGTGGGCCTTGGAGTAGGAGCCGACCGCGACTCTGAACCAAGTTAAACAAACGTGTTAGCATTGTCTTGTTTTACTTTCCGCTGCGCAAATTACTCTTACGTTTTTCGAAAAATTTGTCTATCGATATTCACCCCCCCTCTATCGATTCGAACTAATCCCATAGTTATCCCTATCTGATTGGAAATCAGAATCCGTGTAACCCACATGGAGCTATTGATCTGCCTGGTAAACTAGCAAATAGTTGGTTCCTCTTCGGTCATACAAATAATAGCAGTGACTCCGATGGGAAGGATACTATTATTTGCATCTAAGTGTTTACCATTACACGATACTAAGGCAATTACCTAGGATTATGCCCCTTTCGATGGGGAAGATCACATGCTCCTATATAACTTCCTATAACCATATTTGACCTAGTGATCCGCAAAACAAATTCATCCAATATGGAGGAAGGCACTCAGAGCAACACGCAAGTTTGTTCGCATCACATGTCAAATTTGTAATGGAGGCCATAGGATTCTTAGAATCCCTCTCTCACTTAGTTATTTATAATTGAGGAATTTTACCATGCAAGCACAACAAGCATTTAAACAAAAGGTAATAAATAAGAAAAACTAAATTTTTCAACTATTATGGCTTTTGTCTTCAATATGCCTCCAGTCGTGTCGCCATCTCGTCTCCACCTTCAACTCCATGTGCAAGCTCCCATGAAGAGGTTCTCCGAGCCGAGATAAAAATTTATTAATTTACATGCTTCGATCCTATACTCCACGAAGGAGTGTACAAAAATCTAGATCGAATGTAAACTAAAATGCGCTGCTAAACAATTGTCATATTTAGTTACAAAAATTAAATACTATCTAGCCTCGTCAACCCCGAGGATTCAAATAAAATTACACACATGCACACACAATCACGTACACAACATATTAAGCCATAATAGTCGGATCTCATGCTTGCAACCAAAGAGTTAGCCTACACACATCATACTATTATCTGACATAATATATGATAAATGCAGAAAATTTAACCGAATCCAAAAATCACAAAACCGAAAATCTCGCTCTAATACCAATTGTTGGGGCTCGGTTGCACATGAGAATCCTCTCCATGTCCCCAGATTAAAATTTCATTAATCGAAACTAATCCAAATGGAGAACAAATTCTCAAACAACCGACTCATCATCGTGCTAACCGATTTGAGTGACCGCTTGAACAAACTTGTTGTTCAAGCAATCTAACTCGTCTAACCGATTAGTCACGGAATAGACGAAGAATGGATCGTCGGTTTTTATGTTTATCATCGAGGCCCATGACATAAAATAACATACAATAATTAAACTAGATCAAAGGAACCAAAACAAGAAATTATACCTTCTTGTTTACCTCGCGATCTTCTATTGTATGACCCAACCTCTTCGTGGACGTCGAGTGGGTGACGATCCTCCAAGAAACGAAGCCACCAAACAAGCCCTCCTCTTCTTCCTCTTAACCTTCTTTTGCGCCTCCTATGTTCTTGATTATCGGCGCACACCCAAAGGAAGAAGGAAGAGATTCTTCCTCCTACTTTCTTGTCCTAGACGAACACACCAAGAAGGAGAGAAGAGAAAGAGTAGAGAAGATGACTAAACCTACCTTCTTCTTCCTCACTAGCACCGGCTCCTATCTTTTCCTTGTACTTGCGCCGACCACCTTCAAGAAAGAAGATGCTGCCGGCCACCTTCAAGGAAAAAGAACCACATGACTCTCTTGTATGCATGCCCTAGGTGGTAGAGAAAAGAAGAAGAGATGAGAAGGAGAGCTTGGCCTTCTTCCTTCCTTCTTCTTCCTTACTTGCGCCACTACTATCCTTTCCTTGTGCTTGCGCCGACCACCTTAAAGGAAAAGGAGCCGCAAGACCTCCTTGTATGCACGCCTTAAATGGGAGAGAAAAGAAGAAGAGATGAGAGGAAGAGCTTGGTCTTCTTCCTTCCTTCTTCTTCCTCACTTGCCGCCCCTCCTTTTGCTCAAAGGTGGCACCACCCAACCCTAGGAGAGAGGGAACAAGAGGGAGTGGGAAAAAACAAGGCTTAGGTTATCATTCATGATGGCTTTATGAGGTATATATAGGCTAGAATAGGGACCATGAAGAGGAGTTAGGTCATGACCACCTAATGGATCAAAGCCCGATCCATTAATGATCATCCATTCCACTAATGGATCACCATTGAATTACCTCACCAACTCCCATATTTAAATATGGGCTCCACCTATTATGTGTACAAAATCTCCCCGTGTTTAAGATCTCGAATGCCCATTAATTAATTAAATTACTAATAATTTAATTAATTAATATCTAATTCCATGTGTAGTACCACTCAACCTTATCATCATATCGGACCAAGTCCACCTGCAGGATTTAACATAATGAGCTTTGTGAGCTCCTTAAGGGAATATCATCAACCTGACTCACCAGGACACGGTTTCCTTCTATAATCAACTACACACCATGTAAATAATATTATTTCCCAATTTACTTGGCTAATTGATTTAACAAATAAATCTCGCCCATTGGTAAATCAAAGAAGTACATATTAAGTACATGTGCCCGTTATTATATCAGGATTAAGAGCATGTACACCATAATATCTGAGGTCTGATTCAATTATATAGTCAGTATAAATTGAATCTCCTCTATATCGGTCCTACTCAATACACACAGTGTACTAGTGTAATTCTATGGTCAAGATAAACCAATACCAAATTACACTACAACCATGTCAATGGTTTATCCAAAACCATCTAGCTTGTGAGCCTCTACTTATACTCTATAAGGGATTGCTAACATGATCTTTTGTGTGACACCACACACCATGTTATCTACAATGTAAAGTATTAGACAATAGCATGTATATATCAAATATAAAATGCAAACAATGATCATGTGATTCTTGTTCCAAAATATAGATGTTCATACAAAAGCTAGGCTTTTAGTATACGTCCTAACAGACATATGATGAGGCAATCAAACATGACATTTTTTATCATTAAAGAAATACCTAGATTCTCTATTTTAGTGTCATAAATTAATTAATAAGCAAAAAATAAGCCTAAGTCGCCCTAACATTCCAAGAAAATGTCCAAACTCGTAACTTAGAATCTCATTGAATTTTATCCTATTTGTGTCAATTTGATCAAGCTCAAATCTTTCAAAAAAATTAATTTGGCACAATTTTACTCTTCAAGAGTGAATATGTTCACTTCTCATTTTCAGGATATCACAATACCTTGAAAATACCCCAAAGTGTCAACTTCACCATGGTTGAGTTAACTATTTTTTCAATTAGAGTTGACACATTTTAACCCATCTAGAGTGTGGAGTATACATTCTTAGGAATCCAAAATCTATTGGTGCTCCTTGGGTGTTCTAGGTATTTACTAAGGATAAATTCCCTTGACACCTTCCTAATGACTTTCCTGGGCTTCATAGAAGCCTTAGTCATGCTAGTCTCATCTAGGTCAACCCTAGAGATATCTTCCTTATGTCCTTGACTTGACTCCTAAACCTAGATTTAATTCCATATCTATATGAAACTCTATGATAGGATGACATATCCTCTTTGGCTCTAGGTTTGTATCCCAAACCTTTCTTGCTTTTAGAGGGTCCTGTTGGTTTCTCGTTCGGTTAATTGCTCTTCGTGTCCCCGGATTAAAATTTTTTATTAATTAGAAACAATCTGGATGGAGAGAACCTTTTCAAACGACCTTTTCATCATCGTGTTAATCGATTTGAGTGATCTCTTGAACAAACTTGTTGTTCAAGCAATTCAAACTCCTTTGTCGAGTAGCCGCGGAATAGATGACGAATATGGATCGTTAGATTTTGTGTTTGTTTTTGGGGTCCATGATAAGCATGAATACAATAATTAAATACAAGAACCAAACAAGACTTATACCTCTTGTTTACCTCTCGATCTTCTTCCGTATTCCTATCTCTTCTTGGACGTCGTGTGGGCGATGGTCTTCCAAGAAACGAAGTCACCAAAGCCTCCTTCTTCCTTCTCCAAGCTTGCGCCAAAACCCTAGCTCTCCACTTGTTGCTACTAGCCAAAAGGAAGAAGGCTTGCTTGCACCGACTCCCAAAGATGAAGAGAAGTAGAAGAAGATGAAGAAGAAAAGAAAGAGTTCTTCTCCTTCACTTAAACCGTAGCCAACCTCTTCCTTTCTTCCTCGCTTGCGCCGCCGAGCACCACAAAGAAGAAAACTCTCCTTCTTGCGTCGACCACTTCTTCTTCTCTTCTTCTTGCTGCACGCCACAAAGGAGGAGAAGAGCTCCTCCTTTAGCTTGATGTCACCGGCCACAAACGAGAAGAGATGAAGAGAAGAGAGGGAGGAGAAAACAAGCTTCTTCCTCCTCTTGCCGCCGGCGCAACCCTAGGCGAGAGAGAGGAGAGGAAAATTAGGGTTATGTTTGATGGATCGATCTGGCGTTCTAGAGGGGGGGGTGAATAGCACTTTTTGGTCGATTCTCTACAAAGTCGTTAGCGCAGTGGAAACAATAATATGCAAAGAAAAATATGAACAATGCTAACAACCAAACGTTTACTTGGTATCCACCCAGATGGGTGACTAATCAAAGGATCCGCGTCGTACACCACTTTAACTATGAAAAATTCTCCTTCAGGTGGAGAAACCTGTACAGTGGTGATCTTCCTCTTTACAGAATGCAGTAGAATAAGAGAGAGGAAGTAGAGAATACTTTTCAGATGAGCAGCACTTCGTTGTCGTACGGAATCGTACCGCCCACGTGCAAAAAGGTCTTCCTTTTATAGGAGAACAGGACAAACTCGCAGTCTGTCCTGACCCGCACCAGTCGACTGCCCCTGGGGCAGTCGACTGATCTGAGGCTGAAAACTCTCTGTGAGTTTTGGTAGTTAACTGCCCTCTGGCCAGTCGACTGCCCTGCCTCTCAGCTTAGTTTCAGCCACTCTGAACCTTCTCCTTCACGTGTGCCTTCAGATCCACTCCCTTGGCTCGTCCCTTGAAGTCATCTTCCTCTGGCTCTCGTCCCTGGATGCGCACACAAGCCTTCCCTTGGCTTGCCTTCATGCCACCCTTCACGTGTGCCCTTGAAGCCACTTCCCGGCTTGCCCTTGGAGTCCTCCTCCCTCGGCTCTCATCTCTCGGATTTGTTCACCATGTGTGATCCTCCAAGTCCTGCAAACTCAATCACACACATCAAATACAACATAACACTCTAACCATAAACATATTCACACACACACATCAAAATCATGATCTTCTAATCATTTTAGGGCCGATTGCCTCAACAATCTCCCTTTTTTTGATGTGTGACAATATGTTTAAGTTTAGAGATAAATAACAGCCAACAATAACAGTAACAAAAGATAGCAATTGAAAAACATAAGACATAGCAAGCCCAAGAGGTAACCTCCTCCTTAATCCATGTCTTCTCCCATTTTCAATTCTACTCATAATCCAAGTTAAGTTTCCACTTAACACTAAACAACATTAAAAATGTAAGACATATTAACACCTAAGAGGTAACCTCCCCCTTAATCCATGTCTTCTCTCATTTTTTTAATCATCGAAGGTCTAAGTTAGACAAAAATACTTTAAACCATCCATTTCAAGTCAAAATTCTAACTTAAACCACCCATTCTCCCCCTTTGACACCATCAAAATGATTGCCACAAGCAACCCAACCCTATGACATCAAATGAGAGAAAATTGCATTTCTGAAAATTCTCACAGAAGCTGAAATCAGGCGTGCCAGTCGACTGCCCATGGGGCAGTCGACTGATACACTATCAGTGGCAAGTTTCAGCCTTTGTGCCGAAATTCAGAAACTCCCAGAAAATTCCAAAAATTCTAAAAATTTACAGACATGTTTGAAATGATATACTCTATCAAGAAAAAATATTAGCCCTTATAAAATTTCAAACATGCTTAACTTTTGATAAAAACTCAAAATCCTTGAAAACCTCTAATTTTTGTACCAAACTTACAATCTAATGTTGCAATTATAAAATTTTTAAAAGCATGACAAAGCATATAAAGCATAAAATGGTTTTCAAAGGTTTAAAATATCCAACTATGATCATTGGGCAAAGTGTCCATTGATTAAACACTTGTCTTCCCCATAGTTGGTCTAGTTTTCATATGTTGATACTTCTAATGGTTCAACAATGTACCACAAGCACAAGTGAGCCAAATGTATCACCCTAATGGATCAACACCCTTTTTCAAATCTAATATCTCAAAGTTCATCCTATACTTCCACAAAACACATTCCAATGCCTCTTCTTAAGGATGTAAACTCCGATTCGGGAAGAGGCTTGGTAAAGATGTCGGCTAGGTTCGACTTTGATTCAACATAGTGTAGTTCTATGTCTCCCCTTTCCACATGGTCTCTTATGAAGTGATGTTTCACTTCAATGTGTTTTGTCATAGAGTGGTGAACCGGATTTTTGGTCAAGTTGATTGTACTTACATTATCACACAAGACTTTGACCTTGATATAATGTAACTCATAATCTTCTAAGGTGTGCATGATCCAAAGGAGTTGGGAAACACACCCACCCATTGCCACATATTCTGCCTCCGTTGTTGATAGGGCAACGCATGGTTGTTTCCTACTACTCCAACTAACTAAGGAAGACCCAAGGAATTGACACCCTCCACTAGTACTCTTCCTATCTAGCTTACAACCCGAATAGTCCGAGTCGGTGTATCGAATAAGATCAACACTAGGGGTTCTTGGATATCAAAGTCCGACATTGAGGGTACCTTTGACATACCTTAGGATCCTCTTGACTACAACCAAATGCGACTCTTTGGCACAAGATTGGTACCTTGCACACATTCCTACCGTAAAAAGTATATCGGGTCTACTAGCGGTTAGGTATAGTAAGCTTCCAATCATGCTCCTATATTGCTTAGAGTCTACCATTTTACCTTCAAGGTCACTATCCATTTTCACATTGATTTCTATGGGTGTAGATGCTACTTTAGCATTTTCTAAGCCAAATTTCTTTAACATTTCCTTAGCATATTTGGTTTGAAAAACATGTGTTCCTTCATTAGTTTGCTTAACTTGAAGGCCTAAAAAGAAGGTTAACTCTCCTACAAGACTCATCTCAATTTCATCTTCCATACACTTGATGAATTCTTATAAGAAGTAATTATTTGTTGGCCCAAAAATGATATCGTCTACATATACTTGGGCAACAAATATCTCTTTGTCCTTAGATTTTAGGAACAAAGTAGGGTCAATTGTTCCTCTCGTAAACCCCTTAGACACTAGAAATGAAGAAAGTCTTTCATACCAAGCCCGGGGAGCTTGTTTCAATCCATATAGGGCTTTTCTTAATTTGTAAATGTGTCTTGGATAATTAGGGTCCTCAAACCCGGGGGGTTGCTCTACATAGACCTCTTCCTTAATGATCCTATTAAGGAATGCCGACTTCACATCCATTTGGTAAACTGTGAAACTCATGTGAGCGGCATAGGCTAGTAGGATTCTAATAGATTCTAATTTAGCTACGGGGGCATAAGTCTAATCATAGTCTAATCCCTCAACTTGATTGAACCTCCTAGCTACCAATCTAGCCTTGTTCCTAGTGATTTTGCCTTGGTTATCTAGCTTGTTCCTAAAGACCCATCTTGTGGCTACAATGATGCAATCATTGGGCCTAGGAACCAACTCCCAAACATCACTCCTTTCAAATTGATTTAGCTCTTCTTGCATGGCTAAGACCCAATCCACATCTCCCAATGCTTCATCAATAGACTTAGGTTCTAATTGAGAGATTAGAGCTATTTGACTAGTTTGATCCCTAAAATAGGACCTAGTCCTTACTCCTTGAGTTACATCACCCACTATTTGGTCAATAGGGTGATCGTGATGATGTCTCAATGGTCTAGAAGTTGTGGGTTCATTTACTACTTCTTCCTCATCCTCTAGGGTACTTCTTACTCCCCCTAAATCGTTGCCCTCCAAATGTAGGTCTTGGATTCTTTGGGCAAGGGGTTGGACTTCTTCCATATCCTTTTCAATTGAGGCTTTTCTCGGGTAAATATTTGTTTATTCATCAAATTTAACATTTGAAGACTCCTCAATCATTTTTGTCCTCTTATTGTAAACTCTATAACCCCTACTAGTTAATGAGTACCCTACTAGAATTCTTTCATCGGCTTTTGACTCAAACTTTCTTAGGTCATCTTTGGTATTTAAGATATACACTTTACATCCAAAGACCCTAAAGTAATGGACTTGTGGTACTCTCCCATTCCATAATTAAAAAGGTGTTTTTCCTAGGAACCTATGTACTAACACTCTGTTTTGAATGTAACAAGCGGTGTTAACCGCTTCGGCCAAAAAGTAGCTAGGAAGAGAATATGCATTAAGCATAGTCCTAGCAGCTTCTTGTAGAGCTCGGTTTCTCCTCTCAACTATCCCATTTTGTTGAGGAGTCCTTGGGCATGAAAATTCATGCTTGTATCCATTTTCGACACAAAATTGTGTGAAATTTGAATTTTGGAACTCCCCATCGTGATCACTTCTAATTCGATTAATTTTGAGATGTTTTTCGTTTTCTACCCTTTTACTAAATCCTATGAAGAGTTCTAGGGTATCGTCCTTATGTTTCATGAAGAAGACCCAAGTAAACCTAGAATCATCTACAATAACTAGATAATATTACTCCCTATAAGTGAGGGAGTACTATGGCAATCAAATAGATCTATATGCAAGAGCTCTAATGGTAAAGTAGTAGTGGTTAGGGTTTTACCTTTGTGTGATGATTTTGATTGCTTACCCTCTTGGCATGCATCACACGATTTGGTCTTCTCGTACTTGATCATTGGTAGCCCCTTTACCAACTCTTCCTTAGCCACCCTTGCAATGCTTCTCATGTTGACATGTCCAAGCCTCCGGTGCCACAATCACCCTTCTTCTTCTTTAGACATGAGACACTTAGCAACATTGTTAGTAGCATAAGCAAGATCAAGATAATATAAGTTTGCCTCTCTAAACCCTTCTAATATGACATTATTTGATTCATTATGTTTAATTATGCACTTCGTAGCATGAAATTCAACTTTAAAACCCACATCACATAACTGACTCACACTAAGTAAGTTAAACTTCATATATTTGATTAGGAGTACCTTATGTATAGAAATCGTGGGAGATACCTCAATGGTGCCCCTACCAATAATCCTCAATTTTCCAATTTCCAAAGGAGACCGTCCCTTCTCTTAAGTAGCTAATAGTAGTGAACTTGCTCACATCCCCGGTCATGTGTCTTGAGCATCCACTATCTACTATTCACATAGTTGAGGCCTCCTTCACCTTTACCTATACAACATGAATAACATACGCTTTTGGTACCCAAATCTTTGATCCATAAGCATCATTTAAAAATCTTTTAGGTACCCATGCTCTCTTTGTGTTTCCCTTAGCCCCTAGTCTCCTAGATGCACCAATCCTACCCGTGAGTGATACAAAGGCCACTTCCTTTGTCTTTGGCCTATATCCCAAGACGGCCTTGTTATAAACGACCCTTTGACTGTTGATTATCATATCTAGGTTGTTAGATCCTACTTGGAATTTTTTAAGTGTCTTTGTGAGGTCATCTACCTTTTTCTTTAGTTCCCTATTTTCAGTTTCAAGACATGAAGCATGTGATGTAAGAGAACTAGCATGTAAGTCTTCCTTAAGTTTGGTAGATTCTACCCTAAGCATGGCAATCTCATCTTTTAATTCCTTAATCTTACTTCTAGCCTTAGCTAAATCTATATTAGTGCTAGAAATAATCTTGACTAAAGTAGAGGAGGGTAAGTGGTATACCTCACTTATCGAAGCTTCTGACTCGGATGATGAAGAGGAGGAGTCACTCTCATCACTGCTTGAACTTCTTTCATCATCTGATGAGTCTGAGTGATCCTGTGCCATAAGAGCAAAATGGGAAACTTGCTCTTCTTCTTCCTCTGAGGATGATGGATCATCCCAGGTTGCCTTGAGGTTGGTGGCACCCTTCTCCTTTTCCTTTGACTTCTTCTTGTCACCTTTCTTCTTCTCCTCCTTCTTGTCATCTCTTCTCTTTAGCTGAGGGCACTCGTTCATCATGTGTCCCTCTTGGTGGCAGTTGTAGCATATAATGTCCTTGGCCTTACCCTTGCCGTTGAACCCTTTCTTAGCATATGATTTGTTAGAGAAATTTCTGAAAGCTTTACGCATTTTTCTTACCATGAATGCCTCTTGGTCGTTATCCATGGAGGCGCTGGATTCCTCTGAATCTGATGAGGAGGAGTAGACCACCTTCTTCTTCTCCTTCCTCTTCTTATTCTCCTTTTATGCAATAAAGGCAATACCCTTCTCTTTGGCCGAGACGTTAGCTTGCTCGTGTAGTTCAAATTCACAAAATAAGTCATCTAATTTAACTATGGACAAATCCCTTGATACCTTGTAAGCATCAACCATGGATGCCCACAAGGTGGTTCTCGGGAAGGCTTGTAGAACATACCTAACAATATCTCGGTTCTCGATCTTTTCTCCAATCACGTGGAGTTCATTGATTACTTCCTTCACCCTTCCATGTAGCTGGTTGACAGTTTCGTTGCTCTTCATGGATAAGGATTGGAGTTGGGCCACGAGCAAGTCCTTCTTTGCTCTTCTGGATTCGTTTGGCCCTTTGTTCAATTCCACCAATTTGTCCCACAGTTCCTTGGCACTCTTGAACAGCCCCACCTTGTTCAATTGCTCATTTGAGAGCCCGCACTGCAGTGTGGTGGTACCCTTGGCATTGGACTGTGCCCTCTTCATTACCTCCTTTGACCAGGATGTCATCGGTGTCGGTTCTCCTCTTTCATCGACGGGTGCCTCGAAGCCATCTGCAATGCTAATCCAATTCTCAATATCGTTCATAAGGTAGTATTGCATCCTACCTTTCCAGTAAGCGAAGTCATTCCCATCGAAGAAGGGTGGTCGTGTGGTGGAGTATCCCTGTTGAAATGCCATTATACTTGCTTCGGTTGACGGTGAGTTCTTCCGAAACGAACCGACTCTGATACCAACTGATGGATCGATCTGGCGTGCTAGAGGGGGGGGGTGAATAGCACTTTTTGCTCATTTCTCTACAAATTCGTTAGCACAGCGGAAACAATAATATGCAAAGAAAAATATGAACAATGCTAACAACCAAACGTTTACTTTGTATCCACCCAGATGGGTAACTAATCCAAGGATCCGCGCCGTACATCACTTCCACTATGAAAAATTCTCCTTTAGGTGGAGAAACCTGTACAGTGGTGATCTTCCTCTTTACAGAATGCAGTAGAATAAGAGAGACGAAGTAGAGAACACTTTTCAGATGAGCAGCACTTCGTTGTCGTACGGAACCGTACCGCCCGCATGCAAAAAGGTCCTCCTTTTATAGGAGAACAGGACAAACTTGCAGTCTGTCTAGACCCGCACCAGTCGACTGCCCTTGGGGCAGTCGATTGGTCTAGCATTAATTGCTAGCCAACGGCTAGTTTCGGGGTGTTACCAGTTGACTGCTCCCGGGGCAGTCGACTGGTCTGAGGCTGAAAACTCTCTGTGAGTTTTGGCAGTCGACTGCCCTGCCTCTCAGCTTAGTTTCAGCCACTCTGAACCTTCTCCTTCATGTGTGCCTTCAGGTCCACTCCCTTGGCTTGTCCCTTGAAGTCATCTTCCTCTGGCTCTCGTCCCTCGGATGCACACACAAGCCTTCCCTTGGCTTGCCTTCATGCCACCCTTCACGTGTGCCCTTGAAGTCCACTTCCCGGCTTGCCCTTGGAGTCCTCCTCCCTCGGCTCTCATCCCTCGGATTTGTTCACCATTTGTGATCCTCCATGTCCTGTAAACTCAATCACACACATCAAATACATCATAACACTCTAACCTTAAACATATTCACACACACACATCAAAACCATGATCTTCCAATCATTTTAGGGTCGATTGCCTCAACAATGTTATTAGGATTTTCTTGATGGTTTTATGAGGTATATATAGGCTACAATAGGGGCCACGAGGAGGAATTGATTTTGGTCTCCTAACGAATCCTAAGCCCGACCCGTTAAAGATAAACCCGCTCTACTAATGGGTTATCATTGAACTACCTCACCAACCCCATAATTAAATATGGGCTCGCCCATATTATGTGTACATAAACTCCCCGTGTTTAAGACCTCGCATGTCCATTAATTAATTAAATTACTGATAATTTAATTAATTAATATCTAACTCCATAAGTAGTAACACTCATCGTTATCATCATGTCGGACCAAGTCCACCTGCAGGATTTACATGATGAACTTTATGAGCTCCTTAAGAAGACATCATCATCTTAACACATTAGGACATGGTTTCCTTCTATAATCAACGACACACCATGCAAATAATATTATTTCCTAATTTACCGGGCCTATTGATTTAACAAATAAATCTCGCCCATTGGTAAATTAACGAAATAGATATTAAGTACATGTGTTCGTTATTATATCGGGATTAAGAGCATGTACATAATAATATCTGAGGTCTGATTCGATTATATAGTCAGTATAAATCAAATCACCTCTAATCGATCCTGCTCAATACACACAAAGTGTACTAGTATAATTCTATAGTCAAGATAGACTAATACCAAATTACATTACAACCATTCCAATGGTTTGTTGGATCGGAGTAAATCGATAGAGGCGGGGGGGGGGGGGGGCTGAATATCGATAAAAAATTTTCGGACAATTTAAGAGAAATACACAGCGGAAATAGTAAAGCAAAGTGGCTAACACGATTTGTTTTACTTGGTTCGGAGTCGTGGTCAGCTCCTACTCCAAGGCCCACAGTCCTTGACCATTTACGTTGGGCAATTCTATATTCGTAAAAGTGATTACAGTTCCGAGTACAGATATAGAATCGAAAAAAGTAGCTGCAACACATAAGAAAATTAACAATTTTATCGACGATCGAAGTGGATGAAATTTCGGAGCAGCGGGTCATCGTCGGTGCTTGAATCTCGAATGCAGAGCGTGCTGGAGCGTAGCGCTTGAGCGAAAGTGTTGAAAACGAATTGAGCGAGTTGTTCTGAAGCCTTGGGGGTGAACCCCCTTTTATAGTCATCTCCTGGCGCTTGTGTTGAAGGGGGTGCCTGTGTTGAAGGGGGCGCCTACACGTGGGCTCCCCTGTGCGAACTCCAATCCGTAGGCTCGGTCAGCATTTATCCCCTTCATTGAGGCGCCGAGCTTGACTTGGTCCATAGGCTTTCGTGGCAGTTTGCTTCGATGGTCTCGGTTTGGCCTTGCACTGGGATACCTTTATCCTTATAGGCAGCTAGCCCACTGAGGCGCCTCCTTCCAATGAGGCGCCTGAGTTGCAAAAACACAAACCCGTCGTTTCCTGCAACCAGGGTTAGTTGCAAAACACAAGAAGTAAATACACAATATAAGTTAGACATTATTTACAGCCTATGCTGTCTTGGTTTTGACTTTGGGTCTCCTAAATGGAACCCTAGGTCGAACCGACGCCTAAAATTCCCTCCTACGGGGAACGCATCCTCACCTACTCCTCTCGGGAGAATTTACCTTTTTGCCAACCGGCTCCTCCAGTTGGACTTTTGCCTAGCTTCACTCACCAGGTCTTCGTGCCCAATCCGCGATCAGGTCTTCGTGCCCAGCTTCACTCACCAAGACTTCGGTGCCCAGTCCTCGACCAGGTCTTAGTGCCCAGTTTCACTCACCAGGTCTTCGGTGCCCAGCTTCACTCACCAAGTCTTATTGCCCATCTTTAGGTCAGGACTTAGTTGCCCAGCCTGCGGTCAGGACTTAGTGCCCAATTCAAATGAACCAGGACTTAGTGCCTAGTGTACCTAGGACTTTTCTGCACACTTAATCAGCTTGTCAGATCATAACCAAATCTTAACTTCTGAACCCTTTGCCATTATCAAAACAAAGGTTTGACTTTGGTGCTTCCGGCACCAACATGGTTTGTCCAAATCCATCTCGGTTGTGAGCCACTACTTATACCTCACAAGGGCATGATAGCATGATCTTCTGTGTGACACTACACACCATGTTATCTACAATGTAAAGTAAAGAACAATAGCATATATATCAAATATAAAATGCAAACAATAACTATGTGATTTTTATTCCAAAATAGATGTTCATACAAAATCTAGGCTTTTAGTATACATCCTAACAGGTCCTTGTTTTCCTAAACCTAGGATTTGTTCCTTAAACCCTTGACACAATTTGTCAATTTTTCTAGGGTCCTCTCCAATTTATCATGCCTTGACCTCAAGATTTGATTTTCCATCATTACATCCTCAAACATAGATTTTCCATGAAAGCCTTGGATATTCCTCCTTTTAGACTTAACTTTTGAAGGTATACTATTAAATGTTCTAAATTGTTCCCAAACCTTAGATGTGGTAGTCATAGCATCAAACACTTTATAATTATCTCTATAATTATTATGTTTTTTATTTTCATTATAAATTATATTAAAATGATAAAAAATTATTTCTATCATACATATTATCATAATTTAAATAAGTATCATTAACTAATGGTACCATTACAGTGCTCTCAGAAGCTCCCCCTTGACTTGAGCTTCTTCTTTTGTTCTTGGTCCGATCTCTCCCCCTTGGACATTGATTCCGATAATATCTCTTTTGGTTATACAAGAAGCACACAATGTGCTCCTTGCACTTTCGTATCAAGTGGTCGACATATTTTGACTTCTCATTCTTCTTGAAAGTCACATGAGCCATCTTCTTGATCAACTTGGGGCACTTGATCTTATAGTGCACTTTTTGCCTACACTCAAAGTAAATAATATGATTTTTATCCTTACAAATTAAAATTGATATGCCTTCACATTTTTTGCTTCTTTGTCTTGGGGCACTTTCTTCTTTCTCATTGATTTCAGATGATGATGTTTCTTCTTATTCTAATGTCAATTGTCTATGCTCCTCCTCAACTCTTGAGGTTGATGCTTCTTGAAGTTTCTCCTAGGATGTTGAACGTGTTTCAACCTCCGACACCTCTTGTATTTAAATCAAAGAGTTTCCCTGTCATGCCCTGAGACCATTGGAGCCGCTGATCCAATATAAAATCGGACAACATCTCCCCTATTTGGCGGATAATTTACACATACATACAATACACGCAATTTATAATTAGGCCTCACGCTTCAAAACAGATATCTAATATATGGAAAATGAAAATATCGCAATACCAAAAATCCGCAACACTCACCTGAACTACCCCCAGGGTAGACGCGCAACAAAACAACCAACACATAGTCCAATAGAGGACTCAAAATACAATACCCGAAGAATAAATCCAATACAAGCCCATGGTAACAAAACGAATACAAAACATAGACAATGCTATCAAAAGAAAACAAAACCAGCGGAAGCACCCATTCGAATAGAGTCATGGGGACCCGGGATCGGCAATTGGGCTCCTCCGGCGAGCTATCAACCAGAAAACAAAAATATTGTGACGGGTGGTGAGTCCAAGTGGACTTCGCGGGTATATAAAAAGATATGCATGGCTGAATAAAATAGCTGAGTAAGCTATAAAGAAACAATAGGATACTGTCTCAACAGGAATATCAGAATATGCATAACTAAAAATACAACTGACTGTACATACGAGAAATCAGTCTATCCTGACCATAAAAGGACTCGTACCACATGAGTAAGTGCAGGGTCATCAAACCATACATAAGCATATCCTGTACATGCATGTAAACAAGTGCAGCAAATAAATGTAGCAAACACAATCAAAATGCACAATGCATCATATGCACATGATGCAATGTCATGGTCACCCCTGACGCCAATCAAGCCACCGAGACAGGCGATACTGTGTCGACCGAGTGGGATGAACTGTGACACTGTACGCACCCTGCTATCACTGCTCCTGAATGACCGAGTAGATAGGATGCTGACGGGGGACCACCCTCTACCCCATGTATATATGAGGGAGAGTCGCTCTCAAGGTTGCTAGAGCCAACTTGAAACTTTCTAAGTGCCTTGGTTAGGTCTTCTACCTTTTTCCTTAGCTCCTTATTTTCATTTTCAAAACATGTATCATTTGACATAGTAGAAAAAGCATGCAAATCTTCCTTAAGTTTTGTAGATTCTACTTTAAGAATGACAACTTCATCCTTTAAATCCTTAATTTTTCTCCTAGCCTTAGCCAAATCCATGTTTGTACTAGAAATAATCTTAACAAGAGTAGAAGGGGGTAGACTATATACCTCACTTACCGTCGCCTCAGATTCGGATGATGATGATGATGAGCCACTTTCATCTTCACTACTTGAACTTCTCTCATCATCGGATGACTCCAAATGGTCCACTCCCATAAGTGCAAAGTGGGACACATGGTCTTCTTCCTCCTCCGAGGATGATGGATCATCCCAAGTAGCCTTGAGGTTGGTGGCACTCTTCTCTCTTCCTTTTGATCTCTTCTTGTCACCCATCTTCTTTTCCTCCTTCTTTTCATCTCTTCTCTTTAGTTGGGGACACTCATTCTTCATGTGTCCTTCTTGGTAACAGTTGTAGTAAATTATCTCCTTCCCTTTGCTCTTACTCTTTGAACCTTTCCTAGCATAAGACTTGTTAGAAAAACTTTTAAATGCTCTATGCATTTTTCTTACCATGAAGGCCTCTTGGTCGCTATCCATAGATGTGCTAGACTCCTCCGAGTCGGTTGATGATGAATACACGACCTTCTTCTTCTCCCTCTTTTTTTTCTTCTCCTTTTCTACAATGAATGCTACACCTTTCTCTTTGGAAGAAACGTTAGCTTGCTCATGTAATTCAAATTCGCAAAACAAATCATCTAATTTTATTATAGACAAATCCCTTGATACTTTGTAGGTATCAACCATTGATGTCCACAATGTAGTCCTAGGGAAGTGCAAGACATACCTCACGAGATCCCGGTTTTCCACTTTCTCACCAATTACATGTAGTTCGTTGATGATCTCCTTGACTCTCCCATGTAATTGGCTCACGGTCTCGTTGGTCTTCATGGTGAGCGATTGTAGTTGGGCAACAAGTAGATCCTTCTTTGCCCTTCTTGACTCGTTGGACCCTTCATTGAGTTCGACGAGTTTCTCCCATAATTCCTTGGTGCTCTTGAAAGGCCCCACCTTGTTGAGTTGTTCCTTTGGCAGTCCGCATTGAAGTGTGGTGGTGGCCTTTGCGTTGGCTTGTGCCTTCTTCATTACTTCCTTCGACTAAGTTCTCATTGGTAGTGGCTCTACTCATTCGTCGATGGGTGCATCGAATCCATCTACAACACTTATCCAGTTCACAATGTCATTCATTAAGTAATATTACATTCTACCTTTCCAGTAGGCGAAGTCATTTCCATCGAAGAATGAAGGCCTTGCGGTGCTATAACCCTTTGAAATGCAATTTCCATGTACTCCGGTCGACAGTGAGTTCTCTCGGAGCGAACCGGCTCTGATACCAATTGTTAGATCGAGTGTGTTGCTAGAGGGGGGGGGGTGAATATCACTTTTTCGAGATTTTATCTACAAAGAAGTTAGCACAATACAAACAAAAATATATAAAAATCAAGAGAACAATGCTAACTCAAATATTTTTACTTGGTATCCACCCCGAAAGGTGACTAATCCAAGGATTCACGCGGTTGCACACTCTCCACTATGAAACCATCCTTCAAGGTGGAGAAACCTTTACAAAAGTCGTCTTCTGCCTCTTTACAAGATGCGATGAAGAGCGAGAGGAAGATCTGATCAATCGGGGCACTAGCAGCACTTTGGTACAGTAAGAAATCATACCGTTTACGTGCCAAAAAATCCCCTTTAAATAAGAGAACAGAACAACTTCGCAAGCTGTCTAGCCCCGCACCAGTCGACTGCCCCTGGGGCAGTCGACTGGCCTAGCAATAAATGTCAGCGAACGGCTAGTTTTTGGAGTTGACCAGTCAATTGCCCCTGGGGCAGTTGACTGGTCCGAGGCTAAAAATTTTCTGTGAGTTTTGGCAGTCGACTACCTTTCGACCAGTCGACTGCCCAGCCTCTCCACTCACTTACATTCATTCCGAACACTCTCCTTCACGTGTGCCTTCAGGTATGCTCCCTTGGCTTGCTCCTTAAGTCTTTTTCCTCTAGCTATCGTCCCTCAGATGCGCACACAAGCCTTCCCTTGGCTTGCCTCCATGCCACCCTACACGTGTGCCCTTGAAGTCCACTTCCCGCTTGCCCTTGGAGTCCTCCCTCTGCTCTCGTCCCTCGGATATGTTCTCCATGTGTGATTCTCCAAGTCCTACAAACTCAATCACACATATCAAATACAATACAACACCCTAACCTAAAACATATTGGCACACACACATCAAAACCATGATCTTCTCGATCATTCTTGGGCCGATTGCCTCAACAAAACCCTCTATGGACAGCAAAGGCTAATAACATTCTAATTGACTCAAGTTTGGCTACTGGGGCATAGGTTTCATCATAGTCTAACCCTTCGACTTGACTAAACCCTTTAGCTACTAAGCGGGCTTTATTTCTAACTATTTCCCCTTGATCATTTAATTTGTTTCTGAACACCTACTTAGTATCTATAACAGATTTACCCTCAGGTTTAGATACTAGTTCCCAGACTTGATTTCTTTCAAATTGGGCTAACTCCTCCTGCATGGCTATGATCCAATTAGGGTCCGGTAGGGCTTCCTCTATAGTCTTAGGTTCAATTTTTGAAATTAACGCGATTTGACTAAGATTTCTATAGGAAGACCTAGTTCTGACTCCTAAGGTTGGATCTCCCACAATTTGATTAGAAGGGTGACTGAGTCTGGGTTTCTTGGTCCTTCTAGTACTAGGTTCAGCCTCAGGTCCAGCTGGATGGTTTGGTTCAGTGTTTGGTTCAACTACTTGGGTTAGTTCTGTTATTGGTTCAGTTGAGACCTCAATAGTTGGTTCAAGAGTTAGTTCATTTAGAGGTTCAATCAATGGTTCAATTGATGGTTCAATTGTTAGTTCATTGTCTTCCTAATCAGTATTTGATTGGTTTAATTTTTGATTATCAGTTTTTGGTTCAATTTCCTCATCAAAAATTAAGTTAGTAGTTTCTTCAATTTTATAAGTTTGTTTATTGTAAACCCTATAGGCCCTACTAGTTGTTGAATATCCTAGGAAGATCCCTGGGGTTGACTTGGATTGAAACTTACCTAGGTAGTCTTTAGTGTTCAAGATATGGACTTTGCGCCCAAAGACTCTTAGGTAGTGTAGGTTAGACAATCTATGATAATATAATTCATAAGATATTTTATTATGTCTTTTGTTAATTAGAACCCTATTTTGGATGTAACATGTTGTACTTACCGCTTCTGCCCAAAATTGATTAGCTAGGTTAAATTCATTTAACATGGTTCTAGCGGCTTTCTGAAGGGTTCTATTCTTTCTCTCCACTATCCCATTTTGTTGGGGGGTTCTAGGACAGGGAAATTCATGTATGTATCCATTTATTTTGCAAAATTCTTCAAATCGTTGATTTTCAAATTCTCCCCTGTGATCACTTCTAAGTCTTTTGATTTTAGTATCATTTTGGTTTTCAATTAATTTATATAGGTCAATAAATAAGTTCAAAGTTTCATCTTTGGTTTTCAGGAACCTAACCCAGGTAATCCTAGAGTAATCATCGATAATTACTAAGCAGTACCAATTCCTGCTTAGTGACTTGGCTCCATGTGAATCAAATAGGTCAAGGTGCAGGAGCTCAAGTGTGGTTTGGGTTAAGTTTGATTGAATTGATTTGTGAGCAGACTTAGTTTGTTTGCCTTGGTTACATGAGTTACAGATTGTGTTTTCAAAGTTCTTAATTTTTGGTACACCTTAAATTAAACCGAGTTGGGTAATTTTAGAATTTAGTTTAACTTGAATGTGACCTAATCTCCTATGCCAGAGGTTGGATTCTTCTAATTGAGTCAAGAAGCATTTTGGTACTAAAGGTAAATTAATGGTATAAACATTGTTTTTCCTAGTACCCTTAAGCATGACTTCTGAGTCTTGGAGGTTTCTAATCAGGCAGTCAGAGTTGGTGAATGTAACCACATAGCCAGTATCACATAGTTGACTTATACTAAGCAAATTGAATTTAAAATTTTCAACCAAGAGTACTTTCTTAATTACAAAATCAGACTTGAGTTCAATGTTACCTGACCCAATGACTTTGAGTGTAGCATTGTTGCCAGATGCTACTGAGCCTAGGTTCTTGAACTTGATTTTGGTGAATTTCAATTTATCTCCAGTCATGTATCTGGAGCATCCACTATCCAACTTCCATTGGTCCAAATCTTTATGTTCCTTCACATAAAGTATTTGTTGATTTGGATCCATAAGAGTTAGGGATAGCTTAAATTGATTTTCACAGCCTAGTTTGTCTCACCCAATCTAGTGTTATCAATCACGTTAACCTTATGAGTATTGTGAGACAGGTTCTCAAAAATTAAAGATTTTAATTTTGAAAAAAAATATGGTTAATTTTGAAGACATCTGATTAATTTGAAAATTTTATAAGGTTAAGTTTATTGATTTTGAAAAGTGGTTGAATCTAAGACTACTTGAAATTTGTGTTAGATTCAAATTTGACAAAGAGTAAATTGAATTTGAATTTCAAAAATTGGCTTCCAGGTCTTGGCGAGGCACAAGGCCTTCTTTGGTCGTAGCCTTATTGGATCATCAACCCTTTTCTTGACAAAGCCTTTTAACGAAATTTCATTTTCAAAATTACTTTTTGAGAAATTCTGGTCTAACTAGTTTGGGTCTTGGATCGGTAGCTTCAGCTAGTTCCACCAGACTAAACAGACCAAGTAGAGTATACATGACCTTATTAGAAGGGCTTCCCTAACATACTATCATCTCACATCCACCCAATACTAGGTTGTTCAAGTTTCAAATAAATCGTTTTATCCTTAAACTAACCAGTCCTAAATCTAAGCATGATAATTAAAAATTGCAAAAATAAACAATCAAGCATGACATTAACAAAAAAAAAATCTAATTATAAATATGATTTTTATATTGGCTCCCCCTGGACTATAGCCTCGATAATGGTTAGGCAAGATGTGAATCTTGTCCTTGGGGATCCAATACTGATTTGGTCCAGCTTGTTTGTTCAAACAGAGCTTGGGGACCCATGCTTGGACTTGGGTACTAGGTTGGTTCAATACAGCATAATAAGAGCGTTGTCTTGACTTGGTTTGATAACCAAGTCCGGATCGGTTAAGAACAGACTTCTGCTTTCCAAGGTTCATGTCAAGACCCTTGGAACCTGAAGTGAACCGTTCTATGGCAACTCTGAGCTCTTTGACTTGAGTCTTCAGGGAGGAATTCTCTTCCTCAAATTTTTGAACTTGGGTTAAGCTTCCTTCCTGAACTGGCTCAGTCAAGGATCTCAAGTTGACTTCCTCTTTCAGGAGTTTTACATCCTGTCGGAGGGACTCAACCCGGATTTTGGCTTTCACCAAGTTGCGAGATAAATAAGAAATTAATTTTGAAAGTTCATATTCTGAGTAACCACTTACCGTGATTTGCCCATTTTCTGAGATTGCGAGTCTTTTGTCGTCTGGTTCCGATTCTGATCCGGAGTCGACGTCTTCCGAGGCGGTTAGGGCAAGAAGATTCGCGTGGGGGACTTCTTCTTCTTCTTTAGAGGAGGATTCATCCCAAGTGGCTTGGAGAGCCTTCTTTCTTCGTGCCTTCTTTGTTTCCTTCAGATTGGGGCACTCTGACTTGAAATGTCCCTTTTTGTTGCATTCGTAGCAGGTGACATTAGTCTTGCTCTTTGAGCTTGTTGAAGGTTCTACTGGATCTTCCTTTCTTCGGCTTGATTTCTTCTTGCTCGTTTGGTACTTGAGTTCCTTGTAGTAATCTCGAGTTAGCCGAACCAGCTTGGGTCGATCCCCTTCTCTATCTTCTGATTCTGAGTCTGAGTCGGACTCGGGTACTGGTTGAGGCTTCTTCTTGGGGGCTTTTCCTTGAGATTTTCCTGCAATAAAGGTTATACCTTTCTCGATCATGGTACTGTTAGTATGTTCGTGCAGTTCTAATTCGGAAAAGAGTTCATCTAATTTGATTTTAGACAAATTCCTTAAAACTTTGTAGGCATCTACCATAGATGCCCACAGTGAGTTTCTTGGAAAAGAATTAAGCGTATACCTGATCAAGTCACGGTTTTCATCTTTGTGACCTATCGTGTGCAGCCCGTTCATCAGTTCTTGAATTCTGGCGTGGAGTTGGGTCGCAGTCTCACCGTCGTGCATCTTGATGGTATAGAGTCTGTTCAGTAACAGATCTCTTTTACTGATCCTTGTGTCGGAAGTGCCTTCATGCAGCTCGATCAGCTTGTTCCAAAGCTCCTTCGCGCTGTTGAAGGGTCCCACCCGGTTCAGTTCCTCCTTGGGTAAGCCGTATTGCAAAGTCTGGGTTGCCTTTGCATCGGTCTCGATTTTCTTCTTTAGCGAGGCGTCCCATTCAGTATAATGTTGTGTCACTCCTTCTGTGATCTTGGGAATTTTCAGCCCAGACTGGATGATTATCCACATGTCCACCTGAGTTTTCAGGTGGACATCCATCTTGCTTTTCCAGTAGGAGAAGTCTTCTCCATTGAAAAGAGGAGGTCTGGCAGTGTTGTATCCCTCTTGCATGGCCATTAGGATTCACTGAAAAAGGAATAAAAAACCTGTTCCAAGACTGAGTCTTGGATGAGTAGTGCGGCAAGAAATTAATAATAAAGCAAAAAGATCGAGTCGTGTTGCACCAATCTCGATTAACGAGAAAAATTCGAAAGAAAAAAAATTCAAAAATTCAATAATCCGAAAAAAATCTCAAACTGGTGGTTGCACCAAGTTTGAGCCACCCGCTCTGATACTACTTGTTGGATCGGAGTAAATCGATAGAGGGGGAATGAATATCGATCAAAAATTTTCGGACAATTTAAGAGAAATACGCAGCGGAAATAGTAAAGCAAAGTCGCTAACACGATTTGTTTTACTTGGTTCGGAGTTGCGGTCAGCTCCTACATCAAGGCCCACGGTCCTTGACCATTTATGTTGGGCAATTCTATATTAGTAAAAGTGATTATAGTTTTGAGTACAGATATAGAATCGGAAAAAGCAGTTGCAACACTTAAGAAAATTAACAGTTTTACCGACGACCAAAGTGGATGGAATTTCGGAGCAACGGGTCGTCATCGGCGCTTGAATATCGAATGCAGAGCGTGTTGGAGCGTAGCGCTTGAGCGAAAGTGTTGAAAACGAATTGAGCGAGTTGCTCTGAAGCCTTGGGGGTGAACCCCCTTTTATAGTCGTCTCCTGGCCGCCTACACGTGGCCTCCCCTGCACGAACTCCAATCCGCAGGCTAGGTCAGCGCTTATCCCCTTCATTGAGGCGCCTGAGCTTACTGGGGCGCCTGAGCTGTCTGGGGCGCCTAGCTTTACTTGGTCCGTAGGCTTTTGTGGCAGTTTGCTTCGATGGTCTCGGTTTGGCCTTGCACTGGGGCACCTATATCCTTACAGGCGCCTAGCCCAGTGAGGTGCCTCCTTCCAATGAGGCGCCTGAGCTGCAGAAACACAGTCCCGTCGTTTCCTGCAACCAGGGTTAATTCCAAAACACAAGAAGCAAATACACAATATATGTTAGACATTATTTACAGCCTAAGCTGTCTTCTCTCTGACTTTGGGTCTCCTAAATGGAACCCTAGGTCTAACCGGCGCCTAATGTTCCCTCCTACGGGGAACACATCCTCACCTACTCCTCTCGGGAGAATTTACCTTTTTGCCAACCGGCTCCTCCAGTTGGACTTTTGCCCAGCTTCACTCACCAGGTCTTCGGGCCCAATCCGCGATCAGGTCTTCCTGCCCAGCTTCACTCACCAGGTCTTCGGTGCCCAGTCCTCGACCAGGTCTTAGTGCCCAGTTTCACTCACCAAGTCTTCGGTGCACAGCTTCACTCACCAGGTCTTATTGCCCAACTTTAGGTTAAGACTTAGTTTCCCAGCCCGTGGCCAGGATTAGTGCTCAATTCAAATGAACCAGGACTTAGTGCCTAGTGTAGCTAGGACTTTCCTGCACACTTAATCAGCTTGTTAGATCACAACCAAATCTTAACTTCTGAACCCTTTGCCATTATCAAAACAAAGGTTTGACTTTGGTGCTTCCGGCACCAACATGGTTTGTCCAAATCCATCTCGGTTGTGAGCCACTACTTATACTTCATATGGGACTGATAATATGATCTTCTGTGTAGCACCACACATCATGTTATCTACAATGTAAAGTAAAGGACAATAGCATATAATCAAATATAAAATGGAAACAACGAGCATGTGATTTTTATTCCAAAATAGTTGTTCATACAAAATCTAGGCTTTTAGTATACATCCTAACAGGTCCTTGTTTTCCTAAACCTAGGATTTGTTCCTTAGACCCTTGACACAATTTGTCAATTTTTCTAGGGTCCTCTCCAATTTATCATGTCTTGATCTCAAGATTTGATTTTCCATCATTACATCCTCAAACTTAGATTTTCCATGAAAGCCTTGGATATTCCTCCTTTTAGCCTTAACTTTTGAAGGTATACTATTAAATGTTCTAAATTGTTTCCTATCCTTAGATGTGATAGTCATAGCATGAAACACTTTATAATTTTCACTAAAATTATTATGTTTTTTTTCATTATAAATTATATTAAAATGTTAAAAATTATTTCTAGCATACATATTATCATAATTTAAATAAGTACCATTAACTAATGGTACCTTTATAGTGCTCTCGGAAGCTCCCCCTTGATTTGAGCTTCTTCTTTTGTTCTTGGTCGGATCTCTCCCCCTTGGACATTGATTCCGATAATGTCTCTTTTGATTATACAAGAAGCACACAATGTGCTCCTTGCACTTTCGTATCAAGTGGTCAGCATCTTTTGACTTCTCATTCTTCTTGAAAGTCACATGAGCCTTCTTCTTGATCAACTTGGGGCACTTGATCTTATAGTGCACTTTTTGCCTACACTCAAAGTAAATAATATGATTTTTATCTTTACAAATTAAAATTGATATATCTTCACATTTTTTGCTTCTTTGACTTGGGGCACTTTCTTCTTTCTCATTGATTTCAGATGATGATGTTTCTTCTTATTCTAATGTCAATTGTCTATTCTCCTCCTCAACTTTTGAGGTTGATGCTTCTTGAAATTTCTCCTAGGATGTTGAACGTGTTTCAACCTCCGACACCTCTTGTATTTGAAACAAAGAGTTTCCCTGTCACACCCCGAGACCATTGGAGCTGCTGATCCAATATAAAATCAGACAGCATCATCCCTGTTCGGCGGACAATTTAGACATACATACAACACACGCAGTTTATAATTAGGCCTCAGGTCTCAAAACAGATATATAATATATGGAAAATGAAAATATCGCAATATCAAAAATCTGCAACACTCACCTGAGCTACCCCCATGGCAGACGCGTAGCAAAACAACCAACACATATTCCAACAGAGGACTCAAAATACAATGCCCCAAGAATAAATCCAATACAAGCCCACGATAATAAAACGAATACAAAACATAGACAATGCTATCAAAAGAAAACAAAACCAGCGGAAGCACCCATCCGAATGGAGTCGTGGGGACCCGGGACCGGCAATTGGGCTCCTCCGACGAGCTATCAACTTTAAAACAAAAATATTGTGACGGGTGGTGAGTCCAAGTGGACTCTGCGGGTATATAGAAAGATATGCTTGGCTGAACAAAATAACTGAGTAAGCTATAAAGAAACAACAGGATACTATCTCAACAGGAATATCAAAATATGCATAACTAAAAATACAACTGATTGTACATACCAGAAATCAGTCTATCCTGGCCATAAAAGGACTCGTACCACACGAGTAAGTGTAGGGTCATCAAACCATTCATAAACATATCCAGCTCATGCATGTCAAACAAGTGCAGCAAATAAATGCAGCAATCACAATTAAAATGCACAATGCATCATATGCACATGATGCAATGTCATGGTCACCCCTGACGCCAATCAAGCCACCGAGACAGGCGATACTGTGTCGTCCGAGTGGGTAGAGCTGTGACACTGTACGCACCCTGCTATCACTGTTCCTGAGTGACCGAGTGGACAGGATGCTAGCGGGGGACCACCCCCTACCCCATGTATATATGAGGGAGCGTCGCTCTCATCTCCTCTGGTCTATGGGAAGAGAAGGGATCCCTGCCTGCTACCACGCTCCAAAACCACTACCCATAAGCGGCCGAGTGGAGAAGTACAAAGCTAATGCACACACCCAATGGTATTCACTAACGTATGAGTGGTCGTGTGTGCATATCATGTGCCGGACGACGGGTTCGGACCACAAGAGAGCTGATGATCATAGGAATGCAACAGTGCAGGTATGGTGCATGACTCTCACACTTGCAACCCCTACCAGGTCTTCAACACATAACTCAACCTAACATAATAGGTCGATCGTAGGTATAATAACCTAATCATCATGCATCTCGGTGCGCATGCAAGTAACAACAACAAACAACCAATGCAGGTATCAAGTGACATGCCGCCATAACCCAATCACTCTATATTTAGACACACGTGCAAGTATGACTAGAAACAATCGATGCAACCATACAGTGGTCTGCTATTCTATATCTGCATACTCATGTCATACCAATGCTATACAGAATCATATAACAAAACACGAGACTGTATAGAAAGGAAATTTAGATAATATCCAAGGTCAAGCATAAGTATCAAGCAGGATAACAAAATGGTAGCAGATAAAGGTCAATATCAGCCTACTGCATAATTAACACATAGTCATGCATAAAGATAAAGTGGACTATAGAATATAAGCAAGAAGTACCCGCCTCAAAATGGAGTCTGTATCGAATGAGGACCTCCCGTCCAATAATCCGTGGGTAACCAATCAACGCCCTGTATTAAAGGACATAGTTTTAGCTACAATACACATGATTCATAGCTAAACAAACTTCCTTAATTAAATTAGGGTCATCCTAATTTATAGCATTCATTTCCTATCCCTTAATTAATGATTAATCCCTAATTAAACTCAATTATCAAAATTAGGTTCAACTTAGGATTAATCTAAACCTAACCCAAGCTGTAGCTCAAGATCAAAACCTCCACCAAACATAACTGAATCCAACCATATCAGATCGAGTTCTCAAAACAGCAACCTCATGGCAAGTAAAACAAAGCAACCGAAGTGAATATCCAGGAAAGACAATTACCCAACAACTCTTGAACTCATTCATCCACATGTTCTACTCCAATCAACAGATAAGATCTGAGCATCAACTGAAAACATCCACTGCTAATTATCCACAGATTACATTTGACTTAAGTATTAATGCATCAACACATCAAATAACCCATCACAATTCACAGGTCTTGCACAGAGCATACAGGGCAAGAACAGTTCAACCCTAGCCAGATCTGAGACCCCAAGAATGAAGCTAGACACTGAGCTATTACCATAAATCAGTTCCATACCTCAATTCCAGCTCCAATCGCAGAACCTCCAGTCGAGCGATTGCCTCTCAATCGCCACAGAGTAGGAAGATCATCCTGGATTATCAGTGGTATCAACATCCCCAATAGACCCCCAATGATTGTAACCAAGGAAATCGAGCTTACCCTAGTGGAGATAGCCAGCGAGCCCTTGGTTTTCTCCCTGATCCATTGACTCGTCGGCCTGAGGAAACCGTCGAACCCCAAATTGCCCGAAGCAGAAACCCTAGCACCCGTTCGCGAGAAGGCTTGAGGATCGAGGTCTTAAGGCTTCGACGCTGGCTAGATCCGAGATTGAGGTTCACCGGAGGGAGGAAAACTGAAGGAGTCGATGTAGTCGGCTCTCGATCGGCAGGGGTGGATGGTTCGCGTGTTGGGCTGCGGCAGAAGGCAGTGAGTGTTGGATCGAGAGAAAATGATAGAGGGGGGGGTTGAATATCGTTAACCGTTTCGGATTTAGAGAGAGAATGCACAGCGGAAAAGTAATACGAAAATCAAACGCGAACACAAGGATTTACATGGTTCGGAGTCGCGGTCAGCTCCAACTCCAAGGCCCACGGTCCTTGACCATTTACTGCGGGCAAAACTATAATCGCGCAAGTTCTTACAAGAAGTTGTGCAGTAACAGTAATAGTGCAGTAAGAATACAATTAAAACTAACTCTTCATTACCGACACCCGGAGTAGATCGTTCTTCGGTGCGTAGGGTCGTCGTCGGCGCTAGAACCTCGAGATCAGAAGTTTCTGGAGCAGAGCGCTTGAGCGAAGAGTACTGAGGCGTTGGAAAATGGTGTTGAGAAGCCTTGGGGGTCGAGAGCTATTTATAGCAGTCCTGGGGGCGCCCTGGACGTTGGGGGCACCCTCTACGTGGCCTTCGATCCGCAACAATCTCGGTCAAACCTTATCCCGCTCGAGTAGGGCTGAGGATTGATTGTGGGGACGCCCGGGATGCTGGGGGCGCCCCGGTTGACTTGGTTTGCTGGCTTCTCGGCCGGTTCACTTCGTTGGCATGAACCCAGGGCGCCCTAAGCATTCGGGGCGCCCGGGAGTATGGGGGTGCCCGGGAGCATAAGCTTCCGAAGCGTTTTCTTGCTTAAGTTGTTTTGCCTTGACCTTGGGGGCGCCCTGCCTAGCTGCTTGCCCCTCTCCTTTGGGGTGTTCTGAGCTACAGAAGCACATTCCTTCGGTCCTGCATCCAAGGTTAGTCCAAAACAACACAAAGCAATAAAATATTAGGTTTATACAGCCTTAGCTATCTTGGTTCTGACTTTGGATCTCTAAAATGGAACCCTAGGTCGAATCGACGCCTACTGTTCCCTCGACGGGGAACACGCCCTCACCTACTCCTCTCAGGAGAATTTACCTGTCGCCAATCGGCTCCTCCGGTTGGACTTTTGCCCAGCAGTCCTTCGCCAGGTGCCCAGCTGTCCTTCGCCAGGTCTTCGTTACCAAGCAATCCTTCGCCTGATTCCTAGCAGTCCTTCGATAGGTCTTTGTCTCCTAGCAGTCCTTCGCTAGGTGCCCAGTAGTCCTTCGCCAGGTCTTCGGTTCCAAGCAGTCCTTCGCTTGGTGCCTAACAGTCCTTCGCTAGGTCTTCGACTCCTAGCAGCCCTTCGCTAGGTGCCCAGCAGCCCTTCGCAAGGTGCCCAGCAGCCCGTCACCAGGACTTAGGGTTTCAGTACCTAGCAGTCCTTCGCTAGGTGCCTAGCAGTCCTTTGCTAGGACTTCAATCTGCACACTCAAGTAGCATGTTAGATAAACATAACATCTTAACTTTTGAACCCTTTGCCATTTATCAAAACCCAGGTTCGACTTGGGTGCTGTCTGCACCAACAGCGAGGTGGTTATTAACCTGCCCCTTTTGCAATTTAGTCCTCCCTCTTAAGCTATTCCCCTCTAAGCCCCTAGGGTTGGGGTTTTAATCCCTTTAGCCCTTAAAATATTTAGTTTAATCCATTAGAAGCCCCGGAACTCTAGGAATTTTCACGAAGAATTTTTCAGAGCGATATAAAAGTGTCGGATTTAACATTCCCTCATTGCTTTTATCGTTGTCCTCCGTTCAGGATGGATCTTCATAAAGCATTGCGAACTTGCTCCATAGCTCTTTGGCATCTAGAAATTCTTCAATTTTGCACAATATGGTGTTGTGCAATAAACTAACCAATAATTTAGTTACTTTGCCATTGGCCTCACATCTCTTGATTTGCTCCTTAGTTCATTTCTTTTTCTTGAAGAGTTTTCCTTTGCTATCAGTAGGAGCTTGGAATCCCTTCATTAGAGAAAATTATTGCTCTATCTCTATCATGAAATAACTTTCGATCCTTGACTTCCAAAGATCGAAGCTTCCAATTCTGAATGGTGGAGGTGCTTGGATATCATATCCCAATTCCATATTTGAAGTCGAACACCCTTGATCTTGATTTGTTGAAATTAGGATTCTTCTTCAACTTCTTCTTCCTCTAGCTCATTTCTCTCTCAGGGATTAGTCCAAAGACGAGTGACCTCACTCTAATACCACTTGTTAGGACACATCAAGAGTTAGAGGGGGGAGGGGTGAATAACTCACTTCACTCGTTGATGATTTGTCGCTGTGGAAGATAAAGTGGACTATAGAATATAAGCAAGAAGTACCCGCCTCAAAATGGAGTCTGTATCGAATGAGGACCTCCCGTCCAATAATCCGCGGGTAACCAATCAACGCCCTGAATTAAAGGACATAGTTTTAGCTACAATACACATGATTCTTAGCTAAACAAACTTCCTTAATTAAATTAGGGTCATCCTAATTTATAACATTCATTTCCTAACCCTTAATTAATGATTAATCCCTAATTAAACTCAATTATCAAAATTAGGTTCAACTTAGGTTTAATCTAAACCTAGCCCAAGCTCTAGCTCAAGATCAAAACCTCAACCAAACATAACTGAATCGAACCATATCAGATTGAGTTCTCAAAATAGAAACCTCATGGCATGTAAAACAAAGCAACTGAAGTGAATATCCAGGAAAGACAATTACCCAACAACTCTTGAACTCATTCATCCACATGTTCTACTCCAATCAACAGATCAGATCTGAGCATCAACAAAAAACATCCACTGCTAATTATCCACAGATTACATTTGACTTAAGTATTAACGCATCAACACAGCAAATAGCCCATCACAATTCACAGGTCTTGCACAGAGCATACAGGGCAAGAACTGCTCAACCCTAGCCAGATCCGAGACCCCAAGAATGAAGCTAGACACTGAGCTATTACCATAAATCATTTCCTTACCTCAATTCCAGCTCCAATCGTAGAACCTCCCGTCGAGCGATTGCCTCTCAATCGCCACAGAGCAGGAAGCTCACCCTGGATTATTAGTGATATCAACATCCCCAATAGACCCCCAACGATTGTAACCAAGGAAATCGTGCTTACCCTAGTGGAGATAGCCGGCGAGCCCTTGGTTTTCTCCCTGATCCGTTGACTCGTCGGCCTGAGGAAACTGTCGCACCCCAAATCGCCCGAAGCAGAAACCCTAGCAACCGTTCGCGAGAAGGCTTGAGGATCGAGGTCTTAAGGCTTCGACACTGGCTAGATCTGAGATTGAGGTTCGCTAGAGGGAGGAAAACTGAAGGAGTCGGTGTCGTTGACTCTCGATCGGCAGGGGTGGATGGTTCGCTTGTTGGGCTGCGGCAGAAGGCAGCGAGGTGGTTATTAACCTGCCCCATTTGCAATTTAGTCCTCCCTCTTAAGCTATTCCCCTCTAAGCCCCTATGGTTGGGGTTTTAAGCCCTTTAGCCCTTAAAATATTTAGTTTAATACATTAGAAGCCCCGGAACTCTAGGAATTTTCCCGAAGAATTTTCCAAAGTGAGATAAAAGTGTCGGATTTAACATTCCCTCTTTGCTTTTGTCGTTGTCCTCCGTTGAGGATGGATTTTCATAAAGCTTTGCTAACTTACTCCATAGCTCTTTGGCATCTTGAAATTCTTCAATTGTGCACAATATGGTGTTTGGCAATAAACTAACCAATAATTTAGTTACTTTGTCATTGGCCTCACATCTCTTGATTTGCTCCTCAGTTCATTTCTTTTTCTTGAAGAGTTTTCCTTTACTATCAGTAGGAGCTTGGAATCCCTTCATTAGAGAAAATTATTGCTCTATCTCTATCATGAAATAACTTTCGATCCTTGACTTTCAAAGATCGAAGCTTCCAATTCTGAATGGTGGAGGTGCTTGGATATCATATCCCAATTCCATATTTGAAGTCGAACACCCTTGACCTTGATTTGTTGAAATTAGGCTTCTTCTTCAACTTCTTCTTCCTCTAGCTCATTGCTCTCTCAGCGATTAGTCCAAAGACAAGTGACCTCACTTTAATACCACTTGTTATGACACATCAAGAGCTAGAGGGTGGAGGGGTGAATAACTCACTTCACTCGTTGATGATTTGTCGCTGTGGAAGACTTAAAGAAATGCTAAGACCCTTGATTTACTTGGTATCCACCTTCTTAAGGTGACTAATCCAAGTATCCACACTATGCACATAGCTCCATTATAAACACACTCCTTCTTGGAAACAATTTAGAGGTGGAGAAGCCTCATACAAACTCACACCGAGAAATACAACAAGAATACAAAGCAAACACAAATGGAATCATAAAACACTATTACAACAATGAACTCTTGCTTATCTTGCTTGGATTAGCCTTTTGAAGCTTAGAAAGTGCAGCAACACTTCTCTTCCAACTCCTCAAGAACTGACATGAAATGGTGTAGCGAGCTCTTCCTTCAATCTGCGTGAAAAATTCTTTTCTAGGGGTTGTCGGGCACCCCTAATTGATTCAACTTTTCCCCAA
>JAGFNQ010002194.1:98066-113384 GCA_024364735.1 Boesenbergia rotunda | reverse complement strand
AATAGAAACACACTGCATGCCCCACAGGACAAGCTGTACTGGAATGCTCGCTGGAACCACATAGGGTGCAGTGAAAACTGCTGCTGGTCTTCTTCTTCTGATGCTGCTGAGAATACCGAGAAGAACCTCTAGAGTAACGACCAGACTTCTGAGACCTGCCAGATGACCCAGAAGTGCTCTGAGCTGACTGTCCCTGACCGCCACGCTTCTTTCCCGAGGTCTGCTATGGCTGAGTCTGAGATGAACCCTGAGCGGACTCCTTTCCCTTCTTCTTCTCTCCATTCACCTCCTGTTGTGCCATCTCAATCAGAAGGGCTTTCTCCAAAGCCTCACGGTAGGATGTGGTACTAAATCCGGCAAGTCAGAGTTGGATATACCCAGCTAGTCCCCTAGTGAAGTGGAGCATCCGTAATCTGTCCTCGTTAACCATCTCGGGGCAGAATTCAGCCAACTGGTTGAATTCTGCGCTGTACTCCATAAACGTGTGACTCCCCTACTGCAGAGTCAGGAACTTCTGTCGCTGTGACATCTGATAGGCTATCGGAACGTACTGACTCTCGAATGCCTCTCTGAAAATGACCCAGGTAAGGTATTGCTCCCCAATAATCGTGCGCTGCGAGGCCCACCAGGTAACCGCCTCGTCCCGTAAATGATATGCAGCCAGCTCCGCCTTCTCCCACTCGGAGCAAGCCATGTAATAAAAGGTACCCTCCAAAGTCTCTAACTAGGAACAGGCAGCCCTAGGATCAGATCCTCCATGGAATAATGTAAATCGGCCTTTCACCGACTCTGCAAGTGCGGGTATTCAGGCTCTAGCTCTGGCCCAATCTGCTAGAGTAGTAGGAGCTACCAGTGGAGCTGCAGATGGTGCTATGCCAGGAACTGTAGATGGAACCGTGCAAAATCCTGGAACAGGGGCCACTGGTGGGGCCGGATAAGCGGTTGGAGCTGGAATAGCTGAGGGTGCCGCAGAAACTCCCATGAAAGGTACTGAAGGGTAGATAACCGGAGGCACTGCCGGAGGTGTAGGTACTGCGGGGTAGGCTGCGGGTGGTGCCGACGGTGGTACCACCGGGTACGGTACTGCGGGCACCGCTACAGGTGTAGCAACTGGTATCGATGATGGTCCCACTGAATATGCAGTAGCAGGCACCAGTACAGGTATAACAGCAGGTATCGATGCTGGTACTGTGGGAATCAATGGTGTGGTAGTCACAGGTGGTACAGTCGGAACCGCTGACAACAGTGGAGATGGGGGCCTCGGAACAACCGGAGGAGTCTGTCCCTGACTGACCGGCCCAGTCTCCGTCGGTCTCTCAGGTGACCTGGTCACCGGAGACCCAATAGTAGACTTACGTGGTCGTCCTCGACCACGTCTCGGTGCGGGGGCACGTCCATGCCCAGTCATACCTATTGCAATATTAACCATTGGTTACTTAAGGTATAAGCCAACTAACCTTAACAGCTTATACAATTTATCGCCCGGAGATGTCCCGTCGCCGCCAGGTCCCATGGTCCAAATCACGCCGTGAAACGACTCCGAAAATCCGAAATGTACTAGGGTAGACTCATCTAACCTGAGCTCCGACACCTACCGTGTAGGTATCAGATTTAACTACAACAAATCCGTAAATCAAATACGCAACGTAAACCCAAATCCACAAGTCCCTAAGGTATCCGGCAACCTTGGCTCTGATACCAAAATAAATTGTCACGCCCCGAGACCAATGGAGCAGCTGATCCAATATAAAATCGGACAGCATCTCCCCTGTCCGGCTGACAATTTACAAATACACACAACGCACGCAGTTTATTAATTGGCCTCAGGCCTCAAAACAGATATATAATATATGAAAATGAACATATAGAAATGCTAAAACTCTGTAATACTCACCTGAGCTGCCCCCTGGGCAGGCGCGTAGCAAAACCACAAACACAAAGTCCAACAGAGGAGTCAAAATTACAATACCGTACGAATAAATCCAATACAAGCCCACGACATATAAGAAAATGAATACAACACATAAGAAATGCTATAAAAAGGAAAACCACGCGGAAGCATCCATCAACGGAGTCGTAAGGACCAGGACCGGCAACTGGGCTCCTCCAGCGAGCTATCAACCTGAAACAAAAATATTACGATGGGTGGTGAGTCCAAGTGGACTCGCGGGTATATAGAAAGATATGCATGGCAGAAAAATAGCTAAAACAGCTGTAAAGAAACAATAGGATATAGTCTCCATAATAATATCAGAAGCATGCATAATTGAAATAATAAAGGACTGTACATACCAGAAATCAGTCTATCATGATCATAATAGGACTCGTACCATACGAGCAAGTGCAAGGTCGACAAACCATACCAAAAGTACATCCTGTATGTGCATGTCAAACAAGTGCAGCAAGTTAATGCAGAAAACACAATCAATGCACAAATGCATCATATGCACATGATGCAATGTCATGGTCACCCCCTAACTCCAGTCAAGCCACCGAGACAGGCGACACTGTGTCGGCCGAGTGGGTAGAGCCGTGACACTGTCAGCACTCTGCCATCACTGCTCCTGAGTGACCGAGTGGACAGGATGCTGGTGGAACTATCGCTCCGCCCCATGTATATATGGGGGAGATATCTCTCTCATCTTCTCTAGTCTATGGGAAGAGAAGGGATCCCTGCCTGCTACCACGCTCCGAAACCACTACCCATGAGCGGACGAGCGGAGAAGTACAGAGAAAATGCACACACCCAGCGGTATCCACTAACCTATGAGTGGCCGTGTGTGAATATCATGTGCCGGAAGACGATTAGGCTCAACCACAAGGGAGTCGTTGATCGCCGGCATGCAATAGTGCTGGTATGGTGCATGGCTAACACATGCAACCCCTACCAGGTCATCGCCACATAACTCAACCTATCATGCACAGGTCGTATGTATGCATCATAACCCAATCAATCCTATATCCAGACACACGTGCAGGCATGAATAGAATCAACTAATGCAACCAAACAATGGTATGCTAAACCCTATCCACATACTCATGCTCATACCAATGCTATACAGAATCAGATAACAAATAAACGAGACTGTATAGAAGTAAATATAGATCATATCCAAGGTCAAGCATAAGTATCAAGCAGGATAACAAAACGGTCGCAGATAAAGGTCAATATCAGCCTACAGCATATATATCAACTAGACATGCATAAAGATAAAGTGGATCTACAGATTCAAGCAAGAAGTACCCTCCTCCAAGAGTGAAGTCCGTATCAAGCAGAAAGAACCACTTGCAAATAATAAGCAGCAATAAATCCAAGTCATGTCCCTGTATCAAGGATGTATTTAATTAGCTATTACACAGATATGATAACTAGCTAATTAATCCCCAAACCAACCCAAGGTTAACCTAATCATTTCCTTTTCAGTTAACCCAATCCACTTAACTGATCGATTCTTAATTAGGTTAGGTTTGTTTTCAATTTCCAACATCGTCAAGTTTAGGTTTGAATCCTTTATTAGTGATTAATCCCTAGCTAAACCCAACTACCCAAATTGGGTTCAACTTAGGTTTAACCTAAACATCAATCCAAACAATTTTCCAATGGGATTAAGGCAACATAGCTAAATCCAGTTATCAGCCCAGTAATTCGTCCATAAACTTCCAAGCATCACGCCAATACAATATTCCATATGATACAACATAACAAACCATTACCTGCCCCTGGCTAGTCTCCACAGCAACACTCCAGCTTCGGCAATGAAAGGGGAGATCAATTACAAGCTTCTGATCTCCTCAAACATCCGATCAGGAGATCTATCCTTCCTCACTGATCTGCTGTCCAAAACAAACACCAAATCCAAGGATAAAAATCCGGATCTATTCCTAAAGGGAAACTAGAAACATTCAACCCCCACACAAACCAAATCCTACACAGGTAGTCCACGGTAAAGACATAAGATTAGTATTCCAGGATTAGCACATTATCATACTAGGATTCATCCAAATCCATACTGAAATAACCTAATCGTTACCTAGTTATGTGTTGCCAACAACCTTCCTTGCTCCAATCCGGCAGACCAACCCAGAGGAGAAAGATCCGTGAATCTGATCAGTAACCCATCCAAATCTCAATTTAGCTCACAGAGGCAAACATCTAGCAAACCAGATAGCAACCCTTGGCGTCGACTTCAAATGGCGAAGAAGAAATCCATACTGAGATTAGCGTGCACCAAGTTGCGATCTGCTACAGGTGGAGAGGGACTCACCGGGTCGACCTTAAACACAGGTTTCAGCTAGGGCTCGTCGGCTCCAATGAACGGATGGAAGGCATGCGATTGGAGAAGGAGCAGTGCCGGCGTTGATCATCGGGTTCGACTAGGGCAGTGAGACGAGGGAGTGGCTGCTGTGATCGGGTCGAATGGGTTAGGTCAAGGCATATAAGAGGGACGTTTTGCACTTTAGTCCAACTACTTTCAGTCTAATCGCAAGACCACCCCTAGGGTTTAATGTTAGGTACTCATTAACCCTTGTAATTATTAGTTTTAATACATTTTGATCCCTAAGTTTGTGTCCAATGACTCGGAAACCTCGGAACCTATCTGGTAACCCTCTGGAAATGTTTCGGGACCCAGTCAAAAGTGTCGGATTTAACAATAGACATAAGTGGGGTGCCTGTGTTGAAGGGGGTGCCTGACACATGGCCTATCCTACGAGAAACCCAATCCACAGACTCAGCCAGCGCTTATCCCCTTCAATGAGGTGCCTGAGCTGACTAGGGCGCTTGTGTTAACACAGGCGCCTCAATGACTTGGTCCAGAGGGAGTTTGCTTCGAATGCTTGGAGTAGCCTTGCACTGGGGCGCCTGTCTTATTACAGGCGCCTAGCCCAGTGATGCGCCTCACTCCATTGAGCCGCCTGAATGCCGAAACTTCATCCCTTCGTTCCTGCAACCAGGGTTAGTTCCAAAGACATACAAAGCATACAAATGATAATATTAGAACATTATTTACAGCCTGAGCTGTCTTGGTTCTGACTTTGGGTCTTCCAAATGGAACCCTAGGTCGAACCGACTCCTAATGTTCCCTCCTACGGGGAACGCGTCCTCACCTAATCCTCTCGGGACAATTTACCTTTTTGCCAACTGGCTCCTCTAGTTGGACTTTTGCCTAGCTTCACTCACCAAGTCTTCGTGCCCAATCCGCGATCAGGTCTTCGTGCCCGGCTTCACTGACCAGGTCTTCGGTGCTCAGTCCTCGACCAGGTCTTTGTGCCCAATCCGTGATCAGGTCTTCGTGCCCAACATCACTCACCAGGTCTTCGTGCCTAGCCTTACGTCAGGTCTTCGTGCCCAACCTTACGTCAGGATTTAGTTTCCCAGCCCGTGGCAAGGACTTAGTGCTCAATTCATAGAACCACGAATTAGTGCCTAGTGTACCTAGGACTTCCCTACACACTTAATAAGCTTGTTAGATCATAACCAAATCTTAACTTGTGAATCCTTTGCCATTATCAAAATATAGGTTCGACTTTGGTGCTTCCGACACCAACAATCTCCCCCGTTTTAATTTATGGCAACACGGTTCAAAAAGATAAGTTAAAACAACATATTATTGTAATCTAACAACAGTAAGTAAATGAATTCATTTATCTCCCCCTAAAAAGGTTCTCCCCATGAATTTTCCAATGGCATGCAGGTTTTTCTAAAACTTCCTAAGTGATAAGTGTTTTTCAAAATTTTAGCAAGAAGCTTTAAGTTTTTGACTAAAGGTTTTTCAAAGACGAGCAAAAATCACTCAAGAACTTTTCAACACTTAGACAATTCTTTGAAAAAGGTTTTGTAAGCCTAATACTTTGTACTTAAAAACTTTTGAAGAAACTTTACTTAGGCAAGACAAATTTTGAAAATTGATTTCCCCAAAAAAAATTCAATTTTGAAAATTTTTTGCACGTTTTTCACACTTAAAAAATTTCCAAAAATTTTTTGCAAAAATTTTCACACATAGAAAATTTTTCACAAAAAGTTTTTGCAAGTTTTTCACACTTAGAAAATTTTTCACAAAAAAAAATTTTGCAAGTTTTTCACACTTAGAAAATTTTCCACAAAAGGTTTTTGCAAGTTTTTCACACTTAGAAATTAACTTTACTTGAAAATACTTTGTGTGAAAAAACATATAGAATAAAAATTTAAATACATTTTTTCCTCTAAAAAAATTCCACTTAGACCTATTTGCAAAAAAAATTCAGAAGAGTCTTGCTCAACAACTTTTGTTTCACTAAGGAGAATTTTCAAAGCAAATGCACGAAATTTTCAAAGTAAATGCACTTAGAAAATTTTGAAGCGCCTTAGGAATTTTTAAAAGTACTTAGAAATGGTTTTTGAAAATTTTGAAATACTTAGAAACATTTTTAAGGAAAAAAAATTGAAAAAAAATTCTCCTTTCCTTTCTTTCTTTTCTCTCCCCCTTTGCCATATATCAAAAAAAATGATAAACCAGAAAAATTGACTATTGCAATTTAAATTTTAATTAGAGCTAGTTTGACAAATTGGAAGTCTGTATTGAACCATCTCTAGTACTTTCAAGCAAGAAAAAGAACCAAACCATATTGAACCATTCTTGTTCGAGTCCTGTCTAACCAAGTTAGCTACTTACTAACTGTTATAAAATAGTAGCTTTCGCTAGGGTTAGTCGGGTTAAATGATCTGATCAAGTTATATTTTCTATGCTTGACACTTAACTTGATTGTTGTTCAAGTTGTATTTATTGCCCCAATTACTGCAGATGCACTGACTTAAAGCATCTTGAATCAAGGCATAAACCTAAGCATCTCAACCCAGTCTAGGTTATCAATCAAAGTACCCTAAGGTACTTGTGAGATGCTGGCTTCTAGATTTATAGGTGCATGCAGTTCTAGGGTTAGGGCCTAAGCTAAGTCCATTTGCGAAAAAACCCTAGTTTTGAAGGGGGTAGTTTTTAAAAAAAAAAAACTAAGTCGAAAAATTATTTTAAATTTCAAAAACTTGATAAAAGAAATAATTTTTCAAATTTCCAAAAAAAACAAAATAGGAAAATTTTTAAGAAAACAATATAGAACAGTCATATTCTACTAAGCACAACCCTAACAAAAAAAATATGAAGTTAATGACTTAGCAAAAAAATGAATAATCAAAGTATGAAATAGCTAGATAACAGTCAGGTAAGTAAATAGCCAGTAGATACAATAGCTGAATAAAAGTTAACAGGTCAACACAAGGACCAGTAAAGTCAATCACAGGTCAACCCTACTAGGTAGGGCATGTCAAATAGTACGAGTACAGTCAACTAGCTGGGAAATCACTCAGATCTATGAGGAGGGGCCACGGGGTAGAATGGACCGGGCTGCCATTGCCGGAACATGCGCATCATTTCGTTGTGTCGATCCTCATTTGCTTCTCGTTCGGCCCGAAGGGTATCCATGTACTCAGTGTGTTAGGCCAGGTTCACATCATGCTCGGTATGAATGGCGTCCATGAACTCGACCTGATGCACCTCCATCTCCTCTCGGAGGCTGTGGACCTCCGTCTGTAATGACGTCAGGCGCTGGTCAATGGTCAGGGGTGGAGGCTCCTACATGTGCTCCTGGATCTCGGCTGCGAGATCGGGAATGTCTACCTCTATCTCCTCGTCTGAGTCGTCCTGACGTTGAGCTCTCTCCCGTCTCCACGATAGGACCCCGGTGGCCGAAATATCTATGCCCGCTAATGAAAATTTTCTAGACCCAATTTCATCAAATTTGGTCATCGGGATGACCTCCCCGGCGGTGACATCGCGACCATGGTGGTGAAGGAGGGCAGTGATAATATGGCAATACGACGTCCGCACTCAGGAGTGAGTAGATACGCTCGACGCGTAAATGATCGTGTGGAACATGTGGAGGCCAATATCTATATCCAACTGATGGATCATAGCGTAGAGGAGGAATGTGTGAAAAGGTCGCATGGTCGCGACATCCCGGGTGGTCAGTGGAAGAATACAACGAACTAGAACTCTATAGAGAGCATAGTCCTGGATGCGAAGGTCGACCGACTGAAATCGCCGTACCAACGGGTTCCGCACATCTCCGTAAAAGTAGAAATAAAGAGTGTCCAGGTTGATGTGCGAATAGGGGGGAGCAAAGGGAAGGTTAGCCGGAGGATAGCAACAAAAGGTTGACTGTGACTGTCGTAGACCTAGGAATCGGTTAAACAAAGATGGTGAAATAGTAAGAGGAATGCCCTGTACAGTGGTCGAGTAGCAGAGGTCATCAATTTTGACCAGATTGTTGTAGAATTCAGCACACAATGTTGAATTTACTAGATGTGTACAGTAGACAAGATGGTCTAGTTGATAAAAATTAATAGCATCCATTGCTACCGGGCAAGATTGACTAAAGAATTGCCTATTCAACAAGTCGGTCTTGATAGGTTTGTAGGTGGTGGATGCGAATTTGTTGAACAAAGCTAAGGTTGGGAGCCCAGGATCCGGGCTTGGTTTGGCCCCGGGGTCAGCTTGTGTAACACGACGTTTTCTAGATAGGTAAAGAAGATTATGCATTTACTAAGTGAAATAATTGAAAATTTGATTATAAATGCATAATTAAAATGGTATCGGGGAGGCATTCTTGAAGTAGGGCGTTCGAGGGCAAAGGATGAGTTTTCGGGCGCCTTAGAGGGAGAAGGAGTGGAAGAGAAGTTGGTTTGGTGTGTCAAATGACCATGGTATGATGCCTTTATATACTGTTTCATGGGCGCCCGTGATGATTGAGGCGCCCGAGAGCCTCTCGGGTGCCTGAGTCAGGGTGTCAGCCCCTTTTGGCAGCTTTGGCCACCTTGAACCACGATAAAGCATGGGGCGCCCGTAAGGTCTCGGGCGCCCGGGTTGACCGAGGTTTGACGGTTGACTAGGGTTGACTATTTTGACCAAGTTTGATTCAGTTGACTATGTTTGACCAACCAATAACTAAATCAATCTAACCCTAGATTATCTTCAAAATGAGTTTATTTTGTCATTCAACATGAAATTTAATCCAAAAAAAATAGAGTTGGAAAAAGTAGGGTTAACAAAACTAAATTAAAAAAATTGAGGCAATTTTGAATAACTTTGGAAAGCACTTTGAGTTGATTTTGAACAAATTTTGAAAAAGTTTAAGTTTTATTTTAACGGATGAATTATACTATTAGGTCCTAGACATCTCACCCAGTTCTACGTGATCAAACATGTTAACCTTATGGGTTTTGTGAGACAGATTTTCAAAAAAAAAAATTTAATTTTGAAAAACATGGTTAATTTTTAAGATATAGAATTAATTTTGAAAAATTTATAGGGTCAAATTTATTGACTTTTGAAAAAATGTGTTGAATCTAAGATTAATTGAAATTTATGTTAGATTCAAATTTAACAAGTAGTAAAGTGAATTTGATTTTCAATAATTGGCTTCCAGGTCTTGGCGAGGCACAAGGCCTTCTTTGGTCGTAGCCTTATTGGAGCAACAACCCTTTCCTTGACAAAGCCTTTTACTGAAAATTCATCTTCAAGTTACTACTTGAAAGATTTTGGTCTAACTAGTTTGGGTCTTGGATCGGTAGCTTCGGCTAGTTTCACCAGAAAGGCTTCCCTAACGTACTATCATCTCACCTCCACCCAATACTATGTTGTTCAAATTTCAATTTAATCATTTGTCCTTAATCAAACCAATCCTAAGTCTAAGCAAAAAAAATTGCAGAAGAAAATAGACAAGCATGTAAGCAAGTAAATTAAAGCAATTATCTAGTTATGAATATGGTCTTTATATTGGCTCCCCCTGGATTGAAGCCTCGATAAGGATTAGGCAAGATGTGAATCTTATCCTTGGGGATCCAATACTGGTTTGGTCCTGGTTGTTTGTTTAAACAGAGCTTGGGGACCCATGCTTGGACTCGAGTTCTAGGTTGGTTCAATATAGAATAATATGCACGTTATCTTGACTTGGTTCGATAACCGAGTCTGGATCGATTGAGTACGGACTTCTGCTTTCAAAGGATCATGTCAAGACCCTTGGAACTTGAAGTAAATTGTTCCAAGGCAACTCTGAGTTCCTTGACTTGAGTTTTCAGGGAGGAATTCTCTTCCTCAAGTTTTTGACCTTGAGTTGAGTTTCCTTCCTGAATTTGCTCGGTCAAGGACCTCGAGTTGACTTCCTCTTTCAGGAGTTTTACTTCCTGTTGGAGGGACTCAACCCGGATTTTGGCTTTCGCCAAGTTACGAGACAAGTAAGAAATTAATTTCGACAATTCATATTCTGAGTAACCTCTTACAGTGATTTGCCCGTTCTCCGAGATTGTGAGTCTTCCGTCGTCTGGTTCCGATTCCGATCTGGAGTCGACGTCTTCTGAGGCGGTTAGGGCGAGTAGATTTGTGTGTGGGACTTCTTCTTCTTCTTCGGATGATGATTCGTCACAAGTGGCTTGAAGAGCCTTTTTTCTCCGCCCCTTCTTGTTTTCCTTTCGGTTAGGACACTCTGATTTGAAGTGTCCCTTCTGATTGCATTCGTAGAAGATGACGTTGCTTTTGCCTTTCGAGCTCGTTGAAGGTTCCACTGGATCTTCCTTTCTTCGGCTTGACTTTTTCTTGCTCGTCTGGTATTTAAGTTCCTTGTAGTAATCATGAGCTAATCGGACCAGTTTGGGTCGATCTCCTTCACTATCGTCAGATTCCGAGTCAGAGTCGGACTTGGGTGCTGGTGGAGGCTTCTTCTTGGGAGTCTTTCCTTGAGTTTTACCTGCAACAAAAGCTATACCTTTTTCGACTAAGGTAGCATTAGTCTGTTCATGCAGTTTTAATTCTGAAAATAACTCATCTAATTTTATTTCTGATCGATTCCTAGAAACCTTGTAAACATCCACCATAGATGTCCACAGTGAGTTTCTAGGAAAAGAATTTAAAGTGTACCTTATCAGGTCACGATTTTCAACCTTGTGACCTATCATGTGCAGTCCATTCATCAGCTCCTGGATTCTGGCATGGAGTTGGGCTGCTGTCTCGTCGTCATACATCTTGATTGTGTAGAGTCTGTTAAGCAACAGATCTCTTTTGCAGATCATCGTGTCGGAAGTACCTTCGTGCAGCTCGATCAGCTTGTTCCAAAGCTCCTTCGCGCTGTTGAAGGGTCCTACGCGGTTCAGCTCTTTGTTTGTTAGGCCGCACTGCAGGGTTTGAGTTGCTTTCGCGTTAGCCTCGATCTTCTTCTTTAGTGGGTCGTCCCACTCGGTACAATGTTGCACAATGCCTTGTGCATTTTAGGAATTTCCAGCCCAGACTGGATAATTATCCACATATCCACCTGAGTTTTCAGGTGGACTTCCATCCTGCTTTTCCAGTAGGAGAAATCTTCTCCACTGAAAAGCGGGGGTCTGGCGGTGTTACATCCCTCTTGCATGGCAATTAGTTTTAACTGAAAAAGAAATAAAAAAAACTTGTTCCAACACTGAGTCTTGGATTAGTAGTGCAGGAAGAAATATTAATAATAAAAAATCGAGTAGTGTTGCACCAACCTTGATTAGCGTGAAAATTCGAATGAGGAAAAAAAATAATTTTAAAAATTTGAAAATTCGAAAAAAAATCTCAAACTGGTGGTTGCACCAAGTTTGAGCCACCCGCTCTGGTACCACTTGTGGGATCGGATTGAAACGATAGAGAGGGGGTGAATATCGTTCGTAAACTTTTTGGAAAGCGAAGAGCAATTGCACAGCGGAAAATGAAAATCAATCGCTAACACGAATTGTCTTACATTGTTCGGAGTAGCGGTCGGCTCCTACTCTAAGGCCCATGGTCCTTGACCGTTTACTATGAGCAATTCTATATTTTCGTAAAAGATTAGAAGTCGAGAGTACAAATATAGAATTGAAAAGTAATTACAGTGCTTCACAAAATTTGCTTTTACCGACAACCAGAGAGGTTGGAAGTTTCCGGAGCATAGGGTCGTCGTCAGCGCATGAATCGCGAGTACCGAACTTGTAGGAGCGGAGCACTTGAGCGTAGGAGTTGAAAGCAATTATGTGAAAGCCTTGGGGGTGAACCCCCTTTTATAGTCATCAGTGGGGCGCCTGTGTTGAAGGGGGCGCCTGACACGTGGCCTATCCTGCGAGAAACCCAATCCGCAGACTCGGCCAGCATATCCCCTTCAATGAGTCGCCTGAGCTGACTGGGGTGCCTGTGTTAACACAGGCGCCTCAATGACTTGGTGCAAAGGCAGTTTGCTTCGAATGCTTGGAGCAGCCTTGCACTGGGGCGCCTGTCTCATCACAGGCGCCTAGCCCAGTGAGGCGTCTCACTCCATTGAGGCGCCAGAATGCAAAAACTTCATCCCTTCGTTCCTATAACCAGGGTTAGTTCCAAAGACATACAAAACATACAAATGATAATATTAGAACATTATTTACAACCTGAGCTGTCTTGGTTCTGACTTTGGGTCTCCCAAATGGAATCCTAGGTCAAACCGACGCCTAATGTTCCCTCCTACGGTGAACGCGTCCTCACCTACTCCTCTCGCGAGAATTTACCTTTTTGCCAACTGGCTCCTCCTGTTGGACTTTTGCCCAGCTTCACTCACCAGGTCTTCGTGCCCAATCCGCGATCATGTCTTCGTGCCCAGCTTCACTCACCAGGTCTTCGGTGCCCAGTCCTCGACCAGGTCTTCGTGCCCAATCCGTGATCAGGTCTTCGTGCCCAGTTTCACTCACTAGGTCTTTGTGCCCAACCTTACGTCAGGTCTTCGTGCCCAACATTACGTCAGGACTTAGTTGCTCAGCTCGCGGCCAGGACTTAGTGCCCAATTCATAGAACCAAGACATAGTGCCTAGTGTACCTAGGACTTTCTTGCACACTTAATAAGCTTGTTAGATCACAACCAAATCTTAACTTCTGAACCCTTTACCATTATCAAAACATAGGTTCGACTTTGGTTCTTCCGGCACCAACCGAATTAGGCAATAAGTCCTGGCCGAGGACTGATCACCGAAGTCCTGACATAAGGTTGGGCAATAAGTCCTGGTCACAGACTGGGCACGAAGTCCTTATGCGTGAAGCTGGGCAAATCTCCTGGTAAATGAAGCTGGGCAATAAGTCCTGGTCGTGGACTAGGCACGAAGTCCTAGTCGTATGATTGGGCAAAAGTCCTAGTGACTGATGCTGGGCAAAAGTCCAACCGGATGGGCCGGGTGGCAACCTTCTCCTATGAGGAGTAAGCGAAAGGGCCATTCCCTGGGATGGGAACATAGGCGTCGGTTCGACCTAGGGTTTCGCGGGAAACCCAAAGTCAGAACCAATCTTTACGGATGAGGATATATATTTGTTTGTCTTGTGTTTGTGTATTTTGCAGGTACTTAGAATTAGAGGCAAGGTAGGCTAACAAACACAAAAGAGGCTGAAACACAGCTTCTTGTGCACCCCCATTGATACAGGTGCCCCCAAGAAGCCAGATGTTGGTGACGAGATGGCTAGAGAGGGGGGTGAATATAGCCAATCGCTTTTCCTTTGAAGAGTTAGCAATTTCTGCACTTGTAGATGTAAGTAGCACAGCGGAAGTATGGAAAACAGGATGTGCAGAAACTAAAACCGAAAACTAACTAGCAAGATTAGCAAGATCGCTAACAAGGAGATTTTACAAGGTTCGGGGATAACTTGCCCCTACTCCTTGGCGTGCCCTTAAGGTGGGCGATCCCTTGATCGTCGGCAGATCAAGCCCCGGTTAACACCGGATAGTTCAGCAACCTCCTTCTCGGTGGAGAAACCTCTCCACAGTGTGTTTCAAACAAGTATATAGATTAAGCACAAAGAAACAACAAGAAGGATCTTACTCAAACACTTAGCAAGGACAAAAACACAGCAAGCTTCCCTGAGCTCCACCCAGTGGCGATCTCACGCAAGAACCCTCTTCGTGTCTTCCCACTGTTGGACTCCAAGCTTCTTGTTCTCTCCTTCAAGCGCTCAAGTAATAGTCGATTGCTTCTCAATTGCTTGCTTGGAATGATGGAAACCTCAAGAACAGCAAGCTTGATGTGGAGAACTCAAAGCACAGGAACTCAAGCACAAGCTGAAGGATTGTCGAACTCTGCTTCACCGAAGCTGTCTCTCGTTCCTTTTGTTTCTCCACTAAGTGACAAGTGACCTCATCTCTGCATCCTCCAGCTGCCTCACTGCCAACGCCCCAGCTACACTGAACCCTAAATGAACTTCCTGAGCTCCCTCAACCAAGCTTCAGTCAGCGGCTTCAGTCCTGCAGCTCCAGCCGTTGCAACCTGAGTAGAGAAAGGGACAAACCTGCTCCGAGGAAAGCCCTCTTTGACATCTCCTTGAGTGTTTGAATCCTCCCCTGTCACCTGAAACTTCATCAGACTGTTAGAGCAGCAAATCATGCAGTAAATCAAATATCAGAGATAAACAGCAGCGAATCGAATATGGTCAGACGCGATCAGAGCGTCTGACAGTGCATTTTGAATTAAAGTGATCGGTCACTTGACCGATCAGAGAGCCTCCTGATCGGTCACCAGACCGATCAGGCTGATTCCAGACCGATCAGGATTCATCCTGATCGATCCCCAACGCTCAATCAGAAATCGTGATTTCTTTGAGATTCTCCTGGACAGATCACCAGACCGATCCCAGGTCGTGGATCGTTCACCTGACCGATCCATCCTTATATTGGGCGATTTCTGAGTTTCGTAGGCTAGGACTTATGATCGGTCAACTGATCGATCAGGGTGTCACCTGATCGGTCAGCAGTCCGATCAGGTCATCACCAGATCAATCAGGAACCGTCCTGATCGATCTTAGTGAGGAGCCCGCGAAGCTGGATCGTTCACCAGAACGATCTGCACAGTGATCCTGATCGGTCATCAGATCGATCAGGAGCTGTTCAGCAAGTGAACTCAATCTCACTGCTTGGTCCCTGATCGGTCACCAGACCGATCAGGAGCTAGTCAATGGGTGAAACACATACTCCCTGATCGGTCACCAGATCGATCAGGAGTAGCACAGTAGGTTCCCAACCTCACTGTGTGCTCCCTGATCGGTCACCCGACCGATCAGTCATCGCTGGATCGGTCACCAGACCGATCCACGAAGGAGCTGTTAGTGATATGAGAGAAGTGTCCTAAGGCAATCGCCTTATGATTGTAAACATTTATTTTAATAAATAATAATTCACTATTTGAGTATACATGCTTGTGTATTTGATTGGGATCTTAAACTCATCTACTGAATGTCCGCAATACAACTCACAGCATAAGAGGAATTTGTGATGGGATCACAACTAGTGATTATCTCT
>JAGFNQ010002194.1:0-87414 GCA_024364735.1 Boesenbergia rotunda | reverse complement strand
CCGACGTCCCGGGCGCCCCCAGGCCCTATATAAAGGGCCCTCGACCCCATACTTCGGACAACAATTCTTCCAACGCCTCAAAGTTCTTCTACGCTCGCGCCTTGCTCCGGAAACGCTTCACCTCGAGCCGACGATGTCCTGCTGCCCCGAAAGAGTCGACCTACTCCGGACGTCGGTAAAAAGAAGAGCGTAATTTTTTTAATACTTTATTGCATTTAATTACTTGAAAGTGTGGGGTTGTCACTCTTTCAATTCTTTTGTACTCGCCTACTCTATCGGGGTTTATCGGTAGAGAGTTTTAGTGGATTGCCCAATGGAAAGGTCCGAGGGACCTGGGCCTTCGAGTAGGAGTCGCCGAAGGCTCCGAACGAAGTAAAAATACCTGTGTCGTTTGTATTGGTTTTTCGTTCGTGTTTTAATTTTTCCGCTATGCACGCTTTTTAAAGCGCTCTGATTTTTTGAAAAAGACACGTGATTCACCCCCCTCTCACGTGCATCGATCCTACATAGGCGCCTTAATGATATCACTCACAAAGACCAATATTGTCTCCTCGGAATAAATACAATCATCAAAAAGGTCAGCAGTAGCAAAATATATTCTAAATTTGACCTAAAAAGTGGTTTCCACTAGGTTGCGATGCATCCCGATTCAGTCGAGTAGACCGCCTTCTGGGTTCCTAGCAGTTTATATGAATGGCTGGTAATGTCATTCGGGTTGAAGAACGCTCTCGGCATCTTCCAGAGAAAAATGGATAACTGCTTTAGAGGTACTGAAAACTTTATAGCAGTTTATATTGATGACATCTTAGTGTTTTCCCAAAATGAGGAAGAACATGCAGAGCACTTTTGCAAAATGTTATGCATTTGCAAGGAAAATGGGTTGGTTCTGAGCCCAACAAAGATGAAGATAGCCGTGCCTGAAATTGAATTCCTTGAAGCCATTTTGGGGAACAATAAGATCAAATTACAGCCCCATATCATCACCAAGATAGTTGACTTTAAGGAAGAAAAATTAAAAATAGTAAAAGGAATGAGGTTTTGTCTCGGGCTCCTTAACTACACACGAAGCTATATTCTAAATCTCGCGAAGCTCCTTGGACCATTATATGGCAAAACAAGCCCAAATGGTGACAAGAGGCTAAACTCACAAGACTGGGCTCTCATCAAGCAAATAAAAAATCTGATTCGAGAATTGTCAGACTTAGAGGTTTCCTCAGATGAATGCTTTATTATCCTAGAAGTGGATGGGTGCATGGACGGATGGGGAGGGGTTTACAAGTGGAAAAGGGCAAAATATGACCCTAGAACTTCTGAGAAGGTTTGTACTTATGCCAGTGGCAAATTTAACCTACCAAAATCCACCATAGATGTCGAGCTACATGTTGTAATGAACTCCCTCGAAACTTTAAAGATCTACTACCTAGACAAAGGGGACATACTAATCAGAACAGACTGCCAAGCCATAATAAGTTTCTTCGGTAAGTCCGCCAACAACAAACCATCCAGAGTTAGATGGACGGCCTTCATCGACTTCATCACAGGAGTTGGGCCTTCAACCCAACTCGAACATATAGACGGGAAGGATAACCAACTTGCTGATGCACTCTCTCGACTAATCTATTCTCTTGTTTTTTCAGAATGACCGAAAAAGGTAGCTCTATCCAAGTTGGAGTTAATAGCAGCAACCCTGCACAAAATAAAGGACAAGCCCAACAAGGAAGCCTAAGAGCAACCGACCCGTATATTGCAGAATATGACAAGCTCGATAAACGCTACGAACAACTCATACTTTAATTACGCCATCGTACTCGACAAGGAATACCTCCTGCGGAATCCGACGATATTAATGAACAGCTCCGACAACTCCAAAGACAAGCTACTAAGCAAGCCGTCTTTGCCATACAACAGCTCCGGGACCTGCACGCAATTAAGTTGCAAGAATGTAGAAGCAGGAGCACCAGGAACAGTTACTGGCACAACTAGTACCCGCAACGAAGCAAGTGGATGAACAGCTGGAAACAACTGTCAAATTAACAAGAGGCTCAGCCCTCAGAATGGCTAACTTTTTACTATAATAACAAAACTCCTTGCGGACGTGGTGGACCCCCAAGGAATCTTGATTTATTCACCACCGAGATAATTATTGTACTAGACACTATCTGCTATCTGTATAATGGCAGGACCCTCTAATATAGTACAGTAGGATGTGACCTAAAGCTGCCAAGCAGCGCTGTAAAGGAGATTCCTTCTGTAGAATGTGACCTAAAGCTGCTAGGCGAGATTCCTTCTTATCTCTAAAAGGACCGAGCATGTGATGACAGGGCCCAATGAGCACCCAACATCTCGGCTTTCCTTCTCCTATATAAGAAGGCTCTCCTACCCCTTGCAGAGCATCAGTCGACCACTGAACTCTACTTGGGAAATCCCTGTAAGACAGACGTGCTTTGTAATAGAATTTGTGAGTTTCTCCGATCCCCTCCTTATTTCTATTACCTTGTATTATTTTCTCTGCTTGGGCATGTTTCTTTTCTCTGCACTTTCTTCGCACCCATCCCAACCTAGGAACCCAGAAGGCGGTCCACTCAACTGAGTCGGGATGCATCGCAACCTGGTAGAAACCACTTTTTAGGTCGAATTTAGAAAACCAACCAATCAATTACTCAATCGATCAGTGTCTCGAATCGATTACTCAATCGATTAAGAACTATGCTCGAACGAGCACGCAGTGGAAGGTCCGTAGCATATTAAAATTGAGCAATGATAGGGAGAGTGAAAATGGAAGAGTGAAAACTATAGTGAATGATGTGGCATGACGTGGCACTTTATATGCACACGTCCGATTATCGCTTGAACACCATCGGCGGCCTTTGGCTGCTGCCCCGAATCAAACTATACCCTGGGGGGCACGGTGAATCCGTCGGAGATCGTGCATGCAAGGTGTCACGTCATTCACTATGGTTTTCACTCTCTCATTTTCACTCTCCCAATCATTCATCATGCGCTTGTGCCACGTGATGCGACTTGAGATGCCTCCAATTGTATTGGAAGCATCTCGAGTGAATTTTGTTTTTTCGATTTAAAATTTTTTTAAAAATCAATATTTCTTCAAATATAAATCATAAGTATATTACTATACCCCCATAAACACCTAAACTTTTTTAGTTTTTAATTTTTTTTTATCTTGATCGCTATAATCCAATTGGAAAGTTTGAACTCTAGAAATATAATCTTAAAATTTTATAGCTTGAACAATATAACCCAAGAGGTATATTATATGTATTTAGGATTTAAGATTTTTAGATTTAGGGATTAAATCATAGTGAATTTAAGTCAATAAAAATTTTCTTCTAGGGTTCAAGCTTTTCTCTTGAGTTATAATGTTCAAGATTAAAAATTTTAGATAATCTTGAGATATAATTTAAAAAAAATTAAATTAAATTGAGACGTCTTAATTTGATCCATGTGTCTCAATCACTTAAAAAAACAATTTGACTCAAGATATCTCGCATGCGCGACAGAAAATCCACAGCAAATCAAGTATATATATAATGGAAATAAAAATAAAAACACCTTGATTTTAAAATCCAGAAGAATCTTTGAATTTATTTTTTGAAAATGATCTGTAATTGTCTTTTTATATGATCGATCCATACTGATTTGATCAAGGGATTAAAACATTAACTTCATTGCTTAATTAAAAAAAACATAGCCCACTGCCTAGCGCCCCTTAGAGCCGATATAGAAAAAATAAATAAATTTAAATACACAGACAAAATATATATGACGAAAAAATACCAGAAGATCAATTCCCGGAAAATTACTACATTGTTTAACTAGTTTGTCGACCAATGGTTCACAAGATTAAGTGATGGTGGACCAAATGATCGATTAACTAATTAGCTAATTATAATTTCAATAGCAAAATCAATTTTATTTTCTATAATTGCGATAGAGATAGGATACCAAAGAAACATTCACAACAGCAAATGAGACTTGGGCTCAGACTTACCATAACCTACATAATCCATGAGTATCAAATACAAAAATCATAAGACACCTCTTTCCTAACACTACGATGTTGCACACGACCATCTTTCTTAGGTAATGGGACATCGAATGAAGCACAATCGATAAGCTGATAACTCAGTAAAGTGAGATGGAATAGTAGAATTGAATCTGAGATGGAACTAGTCATTGGAGGAACCTACTGTCTCTCTATCTGGATGGTCACATGGCTGATGTTATACTCCCTCCTGATGTATCCTATAACCTGATCGAGCACAGCATCAGCATCCGAGTCTCGAGTGATGGTAACATGGCATGCCAGGAGAATCTTGCCGACAGTGATAGCCCATATGTGGAGCTCATGGATGGCTACGACACCATTCAACTGGCAGAGCCCATTCTCCAATTTGGTTGCATCTATCTCTCGTGGAGTGCTCTCCATGAGGACCTCCAGTATGTTTCTCAGCATCTTGATTGTGGTCAACAGCACGACGACAGAAAAGATCAGAGTGCATATCAGATCAATGATCTTCCACTCGGGTTTGTACCAAATGATGCCGCCTCCGATCATGACTCCGATGCTCTGAATGGAATCTCCGAGAACATGTAGATAAGCACTGTGGACATTGATGTTGCGCTGCTTCTTCCTTGCACTAGAATTCTCCTCAGAAGAATGTTCATGATGCTTCAATAGTGGAGCCTGCTCGTCCTTCAGCTTCTCCTTGCTGGTATGGTGACAGTGGGAGGTGACAGTAAAGCCATGGCCATGATCATGCTCAGCGTGATGATCACCATGCTGTGAGTGAGCATCATCAGCCTCCTCGTGTCCGTGATGATGTTCGCCATGTGCATGGCTGTGGCCACCATGTCCATGCTCATGACCGAGCATCACGGCCATCAAAATGTTGACCACCAAGCCAAATGCTGCAACAGCAAACATCAAATTGCCTTGGACCTCACCGTTGTCATATATAATTCTAGAAATAGCTTCAAAAACCAGTATGCCAGCAAGAAGCCATATCATCTGAATGGAGACCAGAGCCCCAAGGATCTCTAAGCGAAAAAACCCGTATGACTGTTGTGGTGTTGCCTCCCAGCCAGATGCCCATATAGAGAATAATGAGATAGCAAAGGCAGCAACATCTGATAGGAGATGAGCAGCGTCAGTTAAGATAGCAAGACTGTTTGCTGCAACTCCTCCTACCACCTCTACACTCATAAAAAGGATGCAAAGGATGACGGCGATTATAAGCTTCCTCATAGCTGCAGTTCTTTCATTGGCATCTTTTGAGCTTTTTAAATCACAAGAAACACCTTCACAAATCTTGTTTCCACTGACGCCAGAAACCCCAGGACGTACATCCATGTCTACTTGGATAATATGAGGCCCATGAGAATTCTGCTTCTCCATCTGAAATGCAGAAAAATAATTGCCATTTATTCTCTTGCTGTTTTATTGGCATATTAGTTTGAACACAAGAACATTCTATAAATAAACTTACAATTACCAAGTATGGCACATAGCATGAGTTTAGATCAGAAGGGACATCCAGTGAAACACACAGTAATAGCAGTAAGATGCCATGAAAACAAACTATTCAAGCAAAAGTTCACTCCAATCTTAATTTAATCATGAAGAGAGAAAATGCAAATTTTCAGAACACATCATGTCAGGGTAAATTGGATATTTGGTGCTGAAACATCAGAAGTCAATATAAGTAAAACATGCTGGAGCAACAGAAAAAGTTGCACCATACAGAGTAAATCTAGTTACATATAAGCAAAACAGAATAAACATGAACAAAGAATTAGAGATCCTTGATATCCTATATCTCAAAAAAAGATGTATGATTTCTTGATACATATTCAAAAATTAGCATTGCAATTCATATACCTCCACATATGAGCATATATTGCTCAAATACAGACTCTATGAATCAAAAGTTCAGAAGGATTGTGTTTTCAAGTTGATTTAAAGTAATTTTAGAGTTTCAACTATGATTATAACTTTAATCCCATAAAGAGGTTCAAGAAGATAGATAACATCAAGTAAAATCACTTAAACAGTTATAGAGAATGAAAATAACTGGAGAAACAACAAAACACTAAGATTATCGATTCCAAAAGAATCCAAATCTTATCAAGTCTTAAAGACCAACATTATAGTGCTCTCCAATAATAAACAGGTGCGTGGGGTACAGATGTATTAAATGGTATGAGTCAAAGCTACCCATCGAATTACTTAGTACCTTCAAATCTTTTGCCCAATACTTTTGGTAGCCTGGAGAAAAGTTTCTCAGCTGAAACTCTTTTTCTTTGAGAATGACATGTAACAGTTTATTGAGTTTCCAAGAGGATAAATATGGCACTCATCAAGAAACAAGAGAAGAGAATAAATCGTGTGGCTATCGAGATCCCCATGAGAATACTCATTCGTAGATTTCATACAGCAGGATCACTGAAATCTAACTGGCACCCAGGGTAAACAACAAGGAGAATTTAATACCAATAAATTATCATGAATTCTTGGGGAATTTAACCTGTGACATAGCAGAAGCCAATGAAAGCTAAGGAAGCCAAACAATGAGATAAGGATGGATCATAAGATAACTACGTTCCATTGAGACTATTGATTCTTCGCAAAAGATTGGTGATAAGGGTAGCAAAATAAGAAAAGGTTTTGATGCCCCCAACAAACAACATCTGCTTACTAGCTTACTACGAATGTACATGTGAGATGCTTTAGCTTCTTATAGGATCAACAAAGGTTGGATTAAAGGTTGGCTCTCCAAAGTTGTCTTATATGATTGGAGCCTTGGTGAAGATCTTGACTATTTAAGGGATCAAGAATCCAAGGAACAAGTATTGTATAACTGGTATTAAGGTAGGATCTTCATTGTTTTCGTACGTGTACTCACACATATTATCAGTTGAAATCTTATAATTTCTCTTTCTTATTAAAAAAACAACAGTATGCACTCAACTTTGGAAAAACAAACTTTATACATAAAATCTACCTGATGATTAACTTTGAAAGAATAAACAACTATTTTCTTGTGTATCAAACTTGTAATTTCTTACACTAATCTTACTAACACAGCATAGAACAAGGAACAAAAAGACAGAATTGAGGGTTCCCATTTCCAAGTGCTTCAGTTTACATATCTAAAAAATAAAGTTGAGTCTCGCCGCACTGATATCTCAACCAAACAAAAAATCCTTTTACTTTGGAAACGATCATATCGAGTTAAAGTTAGTAGACAAACTGGAGCACTCTGAACAACGACACTGTTTTAAGTTATCACCTTATAAATGAACCTGAAAAAAAGTAGGGTGAATGAGAGAACTCCTATTACCCAAAATACAGCATTCATATATTTGGAACAAAAAAAAAAGACTTACTCTGATCATGCCAAGAAACGAAATCATTACGACGAAGAACAATTTTTCGACCTTCCAAGCCGATAAACAAAGAAAAATCGCAAGTTGTTCAACGAAATACGAAAAAGGCATAAATTAACCAACAAAAAAAACCACAAAGGCATGCTTTTCCCCTTCCCATGATGACCACAATCAAAGGCATAGAACTAAAAAACAAACAAACATTTCTAAAACATCGGCCATTCGTGAATCGGATACAACTTCGAACCACACAAACAACAAGACGAATCCATCGCAAACCTTCGAGCGACCAGACGATAAGAAACAATCCGGCGGCAGCGGCGACGGAGGCGCTTTCCCCTTCGGTAACGGATTGAGATTTGGAGGCTGAGGGGCAAGTTATAGATCGGATTTATGCGCCGCCCGCAGAAAACTGAGATTTTCGAATGGGCTCGTTCGACACAAAATAAACGTTACTCACCAAAACTCTTGCCGCCTCAAAATATGCGGAGCACCAAGCGAAAACCAAACCGATTAAATTCGAGGTGCCAAGTTGGGCTTCCGATGCACACGTCCCGCTGCTTATTCCAGCAGTTCCATCCCGGTTGGCAATAATTGGGATAGTCGCATGCGAACCGTTATATAAAATGCCTGTGATATCTTCTTTTATTCGTTAAATTAAGACGTAGGGTCCCGATGGTAGAAAATCATTGGTGATGACGAATAAATTATAAAAAAAAACATATAACAGTTTCTTTCCAAAAGTAGCCGAGCTTGTAGCACTTACGTGTCGAAGGCTCGTATCGGAGGAACGGGTTGAGGCGTGACGAGCCGGTATACGGTGAAAATAATGTAATTGTCGTTTAGCTCACGGGTCAAACGCTCAACAGCTAATTGTCAGTTTGTGTCTGGTACGACACTCCGACGCTACAAAAGAACGTGCGCTCCGTTTTATGACTGGTTCTCTGTTTATATCGGGATCGACATATAACTGAAGAACACGTGGAAATGATTGAAATAGTTTTTTTCAATATTGCGATTTTGATCTCATCAAAAGTTTATCGGGTATCTTTTCTATTATTAATTCAAACAATTTAAACTTACTATAAAAATTATTTATATGTTAATTTGGTATTTATGATTTTACAATTGAAATTCTTAAAATTATGAAAAAAATGATATAAATAAAATAATCATTTTGTTAATCTTACTATTTAATTTAGAATGTGGACTCTAACTTTTGATTGATTTATTTTGACGGTCGGTAGAAATCATTGATGGGGCCGAGTCGATTTCTCGAAGTTCGATGTTACCCAACGTCGTTAATCCATTTTTTCAATAAATTTGGTAAAACTCAAAATTAAATTACGTTAATATCTTTTTTTTCTTTTCATATCGAAAATAATTTCAAGACTTATTAGTAATTTTTAACTTTTTATCCTTCTTAAATCAAGGATTATTCGGGCATAACTTGAGGTATGATTAATAACCTATATTTTATATTCTGTATTGCTTTTTCTCACCGCCTCAATCCTCATCGGTTCTTCATTGTTCTCTCCTCCCTCTTCATCTCCAATTTTTGTTACAACTTTCTCCTTCTTGTCCTTTTTATATTACAATGCATCAATCAATTGATAAAACTAAAGTTTTCTCCTAACCGCATGAATTCTAAGAACGAAATAAGAATTTGAATAGAGAACAAATATAAAACATATGAGCATAGATCTAGTTACGTCGAAAATATAACATAATAACATAAAACATAAGCTAAATACGATAAGGAATTTGATTAAAGAGTCATTGTCCTTGTCCTGGTGGAAGAGATGCAATGAAAAGAAGAGGAAGTTCTTTCAAAGGACTTAGATGTGATGACGTCGTAAAGCTTCTTGTATATAGGAACAAAAAAAAAACTAGGTCAAGATGATACCCTAAACTCTTGGGGATCTCCCTTTTATATATGAATCCAATCTGTTATCAGCCCATAGATGATAATGGATTGGGCTAAAGAGTTCTACACATTGAACCGTATCTAATAACCTGAAACTCAATACACATAAGTTAGATCACTTTAAAAGGTTCAAATTGTATTTACACGTGTAATTTACAAATAAGTCTACCTAATAGCGATAATAATATCTAACAATCTTCTACTTAGGTTATATATGAGTTGTATATGAAATATAAGTAAAACTTTATTTGATATCAAACATTATGGGTATAAGATATCCCTATAAATAATCTAGTTCATTAACTTCATTAGTATAAGATTAAAGTAGTCATAGTTACTGTATATAATTGTAACAAGCCCCAATAGTAATTGATGGGGTTGAGCACCCCATGGTTGACACGTGGATTGAAGAAGCTATGTGGCAAGATATAGCGAGTCTGAACGACTCTCTTTCCGGAGCTCCCGAGACCATCTTGGGAAGGGGATCCCCCAAGACCCCCCGCTGGTAGACATGCCTCGGAGATTAAATCAGAGGACGCACTCTTGAGATCACCTCGGGAAGCCAGGTCCCCGAGACCACCTCGGGAAGGCAAAATGGCTAGCACCCCCAGGCCAGAAGACTCTGAGATCACTTCGGGGAAGCGGAGCCCAAGAAGCACTCGCCCTCAAGGAACGATCCTCCTTCCTTCGGATCTACGGATAACCATCACCCATTATCGCGGAGTCATCATAACCCATAATTATCGCAACGAGCCAAACTTAATGACGGCGTGGACCGTTGCAAAGGATATCCTGTAATTGACAATTGGGGGTGTTGGGACCGGGTGCATGTTGACAAGGATACGGGTTCGTAAAATTTTAAATTTTTACGTGCAGCGGAAGAATTAGCATAAATAATTTCTCAAATTATTTTAACCACGTATCTAGCATGCGACCTTATGATTGTGGACATGATCATAAATTAAAACTTTTGCGGAAAGTAAACTAATTTACTTTAATACCTCGCGTAACTCGAAGTAAGAGACGAGATCCAACCGTAGCGTCCCTTGGAAGCTCCGCCTCTATTCGCGTCCACGCCGAGTTCTCTTCGGGATGACTTCGCAAAGTCACGAGTTTTGTGCCGACGAGAACTACTAGATTCTCTAAAGGCACAACTAGAAGAACAAAAGAGAAGATAGGGAACTAACCACCAAGAATCGGAATCTAAATTCCGGGAAGGAAGGAGATGCGATCCGCTTCTTCTTCTTCTTCTTCGGCTCCTTCTTGGTGATGGTTGCTTGCGCCGGCCCTAGGAGGAAGAGGCGCCGGCCCTAGGAGGAAGAGGCGCCGGCCCTAGGTGGAGCTTGGGCGCCGGCCCTAGGAGCAAGGGGATGTTGGCGCCGACCCTAAGGGGAAGGGAGAAGGAGAGGGAGAGAGAGAAAGAGAGGGAGCTACTAATCTCTTGATTACTCAATTGATTGGAATTCAAGGCTTGCCTTTGGTTCCTTTATATAGTAGCCTCTCCCTTGCTAAGTCTCCTCTTTAACGGAATTAACGGAATTAATTTTCATAAGAAATTTATCTTATAAATTTTCTTATGAATTATTCCGTTATGCTTAGTTTTATTATAACTAACTTTATAATAATACTTCTCTCCTTTAATTATGGAATAAATTTTACAAGAAATTTATAAATTTTCTTATTATGGAAAAATCAATTCATAATTGATTTTATAAAATTAAAATAAACCAATTCATGGATTATTTTAACTTCCATAAAAAAGAATAAATTTCTATAAATTTCTTTATACAAATTTATTTATCCATAATTTATAAAACAAATCGCGCTAGATTTATTTTATTAATTAAACCAAATAAATTGGTTTCTCCCCATTAGAGTGGCCGGCCAAACCAAAGAGGGTGGGCACCCTCTTTGGCCGGCCACTTCAAGCCCAATCCCTCAAGAATTAAACTCATTTAATTCGCCCGATAAGCCTTCAAAAGACTTAGCCATTTAAGCTTCCATTGCGCCTCTGATCAACTCAGATTCGACTTATTTCTCTTGATCGGAAAATCTAATTTTCAACTCGTTTTAAATCCCTCGGATTACTCGTAGTGCGTGTGACTAAATAGGCTTTCGATTTATGTTGGCCGTCTATAATCAACCAATTATAGAACGGTCATGAGTGACACCTAGTAGTACATCATGACCCCTAATTAATCGAAAGATCAACGGTTTGACCTCAGAAGTAATTCTGAAACCCTTCAGCAGCTCTAATGAATCGTGCCCCATTCCCTTCACCATCTTATATCCACTTGGTTCAGGACACGGTCTATTTGTGTCAGTCCCTACTAGGCTGACTACGTCACACCTAGCCCAAGTAGTGTCTTTCTCGTCCTTTGGATTTCTAATTACTCTCATGTATTTAAGAGACTCATACTCTAAACATGATATGCTCTGGCCAGAGGCTTTGAGTAACAATCCGACGATAGGCCTGGGTATACATCTCCTCGCAAGGAGTGGTGAATCCTTTGTAGGTTGTTCAAACATCTTCGGGCACTTCGGCTTATACCCAATCATCCTGGGTCCACACCTCCTTGGAGATGCTTGCTTAAGATGTTAAAGTATAAGTCTCCATGACCAAGATGACTTGAACACCGCAAGTCAAAGGAACATCGCACTTAAGCTGCAGTAAGAACTTCATTGACATATCTATATAGATTACCATATGAAGTTTTACAGCTAGTCACTCCAATGAACTAGTTCCCTTAACTAGCATCCATGTTTATCTCCGGACATCCCAATGTCACCAGCCAGTGAGAATCAGCTGATTAGAGAATAACCCATGCTAGTCTCAACAGAATTGATAGTGTCCGTATTTATCAATTCATCGACTAGGGATATTTTCAATACTTCACAATTGCACATTTAGAGATAATCACTAGTTGTGATCCCATCACAAATTCTCTTATGCTGTGAATTGTATTGCGGACATTCAGTAGATGAGTTTAAGATCTCAATCAAATACACAAACATGTATACTCAAATAGTGAATTATCATTTATTAAAATAAATGTTTACAATCATAAGGCGATTGCCTTAGGACACTTCTCTCATATCACTAACAAACTCCCACTTGGCCTAATGTCAATCGCTACGGTATCCAATACCACAGGCTCTAACATGACCCTCAAACTTGCTTTAAGGCAAGGCCTTAGTTAAAGGATCCGCTAAATTCCTTTCAGTGGGAATTTTCTCAATTTGTATGTCGTTCCTACTTATAATCTCTCTAATCAGATAATAGCGGCGAAGCACATGTTTGGATCGCTGATGAGACCTTGGTTCCTTTGCTTGTGCAATAGCTCCATTGTTGTCGCAATAAACCGGTATTGCTTCATCAATGGTTGGAACCTCATCAAGTTTCGAGACAAACTTCTTGATCCAAACTGCTTCCGTGGTAGAATCCGCTACAGTGTCTTGTTTGAAACTTTTCCAACTTATTGCGCCTCCATTCAAAGTAAATACGTATCTAGACTGAGATTTGGAGTCATCCTTATCTGTCTGGAAACTGGCATCTGTATACCCACGTATTACCATATCTCCTTCTCCATATATTAGGAACACATCCTTAGTTCTTCTTAAGTACTTAAGGATTGTCTTGACAGCCGCCCAATGATCCATTCCTGGATCAAACTGGTATCTGCTCGTGACACTCAGAGCATACGATACATCGGGCCTAGTACATAACATAGCATACATGACAGATCCTATCGCGGATGCATAAGGAATCTTATTCATGCAAATCCTCACGTCTTCTGTGTGCGGACACATAGACTTTGAAAGGTTAATCCCATGCCTGATGGGAAGGTAACCTTTCTTGGATTCCGACATGCTAAACCTTTTCAGCACTCAGTCTATATATGTAGACTGCGAAAGACCAAGCAACCGTTTTGATCTATCTCTATAGATTCTAATCCCAAGGATATAGGTTGCTTCTCCCAGGTCTTTCATGGAGAAAGTTTTGGACAACCAAATTTTAACTGTCTGTAAAACTGATATATCGTTTCCTATAAGTAATATGTCATCGACATATAATACTAGGAATACGACTGCACTCCCACTAACCTTCTTGTACACACAAGGTTCGTCAGGATTTTGTGAGAAATCAAACCTTTTGATTGTCTCATCAAAACGGATGTTCCAGCTCCTAGATGCTTGCTTCAGTCCATATATGGATCGTCGAAGCTTGCATACTTTGGTTTTATCAACCGATGTGAAACCTTCAGGTTGTATCATGTATACATCCTCAAGCAGGTTTCCATTAAGGAAAGCTGTTTTCACATCCATTTGCCATATCTCATAATCATAATGAGCTGCTATGGCTAGGAGCATCCGAATGGACTTACCTTCCATGTCGGTTTTCTTCTTGAAAACCCACTTGCACCCTATGGGCTTAATCCCTTCAGGTGGGTTAACCAAGTCCCATACTTGATTTTCATACATGGAATCCATTTCCAACTTCATGGCTTCAAGCCATTTTTCCTTTTCTGAACTTTTCAGAACATCTTCATAACTGATAGGTTCATCATCGCTTATGAGTAACACGTCGTTCGATTCACTTACGAGAAATCGTATCTCTCTGAAATATTGCGTGTCCTATCAGACCTACGAAGAGGTGGTGTTGTTTTAGGTTCAACTGATAGCTCATCACTATGAGTTATCGGTTGTGGGTCTAGACTAGGTGTCTCTGTAATGTCTATTGGAGTTTCTTGAACTTCATCAAGTTCAATGCTACTCCCACTGTTTTCTTGTAAAAGAAATTCTTTTCCCAGAAATACAGCATGCCTTGAAACAAACACCTTTTGTTCCAAGGGATGATAGAATTGGTAACCCTTCGTTTCCTTAGGGTATCCAATAAATAGACATTTATCAGACTTAGCATCCAATTTGTCTGATACAGTCCGCTTCACATAAGCAGGACAACCCCACATCTTAAGGTGAGTTAAGTGAGGTTTCTTACTATTCCATATCTCATATGGAGTAGTAGAGACTACCTTGGTCGGGACTCTGTTTAGCAAGTAAACAGCTGTCTTAAGTGCATAGCCCTAAAAGGACTTTGGAAGAGTTGCATGGTTCATCATGGATCTAACCATGTCCATCAAGGTTCGGTTACGCCTCTCAGATACACCATCATGCTGTGGTGTATACGGCAGAGTCCATTGAGACAATATCCCATTGTCCCTAAGATAATCTTGAAACTCTTGACTCAAGTATTCACCACCCCGATCGGATCGAAGTATCTTAATACTTTTGCCAAGCTGTTTCTCTACTTCATTTCTGAACTCTTTGAATTTCTCAAAAGCTTCAGATTTGTGTTTCATCAAGAACACATACCCGAATCGTGAGTGATCATCGATAAAGGTGATGAAGTAGCTATAGCCTCCTTGTGCAAGAGTTGACATTGGTCCACATACATCAGTATGTATTAGACCAAGCAATTCTCCCACTGGATTACCTTTTCTGGAAAAGGGTAATTTGGTCATCTTGCCTTTTAAGCATGATTCGCATGTATCAAATGAACCGGGTTCAAATGATTCCAGAATTTCACATCGGTGTAATTCGGTCATGCGTTTCTTACTTATATGGCCAAGACAACAATGTCATGTGTAGGAGTCTATTCGATTATCTATTCGTGCATGCTTGTTGCTTACTTCGATATTGAAAATGTCACCGGATAAATCTAACGTGTAGATACCATTGCATAAAGTTCCAGTTCCATAAAAAACACCATTTAAAGTTATGTAACAACAATTGTTACTGAAAGTTAAATGGTAACCCTTTTCATTCAAACATGAAATAGATACAATGTTCTTTATTAACGAAGGAACAAAATAACAAAATAGAGTGATATTCAATAACGAAGATACCTGAAGAAGATGGGGCATCGGATGCCTTCTTCTTCAAGACTCAGATAACCTTGCAGTTTCTTCGCCAGTACCCTCTTGCCAATGATGCAAGTGTTTTGGTGCTTTTAGTCTTTTTGCTTTTCTTCTTTCCTTTATTTTGTTCTTTGGCCTTCCTCTTAGAACCTTTCTTCGAGGAACCAACTAACAGTACCGTCTTTTGATCCTGCTTCACAGAAGGCTCTATTGTCTTCAGCAGGTTGAGCAACTCAGGAATGGTAGTCTCCAGCTTGTTCATCCGATAGTTCATCACAAATTGTGAATAACTTTTGGGCAAACAGTGCAGAATTAAGTCAACACTTAGTTCATGATCCATTGCAAAACCGAGTGTGCTCAGTCGCTCAATGTACCCCAACATCTTTAACACAAACTGCGAGGCAGAAGTGCCTTCCTGCATTTTAGTGGGGAAGAGGAGTCTGGAGACTTCGAACCTTTCGGATCTCGCCTGCTCTTCAAACAACTCATGAAGATGGAAGATGATGGTATAAGCATCCATATGCTCATGCTGCTTTTGCAGCTCAGGTATCATAGAGGCTAGCATAATGCAACTTGCAAGTTCAGAATCGGTCACATGTTTCTGATAGGCCACTAACTGGTCTGGAGTTGCATTTTCTAGAGGATGGTTGGGAAGTTGATCTTCAAGGACATAGGCAAGCTTCTCTGCCTTGAGGACTATCCTCAGGTTTCGAAGCCAGTCCATGAAGATTGACCCAGTCAGTTTATTGGTGTCCAAAATGGAACGCAAGTTTAGAGAAGACATGATTGAGTGATTATCCTAGAAATACAAATTGAGTTTATGAGAAGAATGATTAAAGAATGTATCAACATACATTAATAAAATCCTATTTATTTTTCAAATTGAATAACCCTTTTTATCAATTTGGGAGATCGTAGGAACATCTCCAAATAGGTTGATATCCAACCATAGATAAGAACAACCATGGCTGTGGCCATCAAGTTATTCTTAGCTATGAAGGTAGGTAATTATACCGATTACATATCGCATATATGTAACTATCACTTTATGCTATCAACTAATTGAATGTTTGCATAAATCATTGGGTTGTTAACTCATTAACAAGTATGCAACATTATACATAGCACCCAACTGCACCTCTCTTTACATCGACCTTGGCTGTGGCACAACAAATCGATGCTCCAAGCTTAAGGCTGACCCATTAATCAAGAAATAGTTTTAATATGGTTGGAGCTCATTCAACCGTTTAGTCAGGCTTGGATGTGTCTAACAACCAAAACTAAGGATTGACCTCTGACTCCAACTATATTATTCATAAACTAATTCCATGGTTTGAACATGTTGAGGTTCAAGTCGGGCATGGATGTGTCCATCAACCCAAACGAGAAACAAAACTCCGGTTCTAACCATATTAATGGAAGGTGTTGGCCTTAATATTTTGTAAGGGGTTTTAGGTCTCATCCTTTCTTTTCTAAGCACATTCATGACATATAATTATGTCATGACTAACGATTTCCTTAATAAAGTATGTATGTGACTTAAGTTATCAAGTCTCATTAATTGAATTAGGAACTGGATTTCCTAATTCTAATTTCATACTTTATTAAAGGAATTATTTTGGGAAACAATTTCCTAAATTGTCATAATCAATTTCGGAAATAATATGCTCAAGACTTTGATTTCTTTAAATCAAAACTTATTAAATTAAGAGACAATTCCCTTAATTCAACCACATATTATTTTCATGAAAATCTCATTTAAGAAACTCTATAGGAAACTATTTTTCTAATTAATTTTGGAGACAACAATATGTAAGAGCATCACCTCTTAAAACATATTTTATTCATGGATTTAATTAATTACAACAAATCGTTTTCTAAGGGTGGCTACCCGAGGCTCAGATACCCAAAGAAAAGTAATTTGTCGTAAATCCAATTTGGTCCGCTTCGGAAGCGCAACCAAATTAAACATGACAATTTCATTTAAAATTGGGAAATTAAATTCCAACAACTAACTTTAAATTGGACAACTCCCCGAGGCTCAATCCAAAATAAAGAATTTTGTTGTCAATTTAAAAACCAATTCAAATTTAATTGTCAATTAATTGTCCATAAATTTGTCTAGACTTTCTTGAAAGAAAGTGTCCAAAATTGCGAGATTTCATAATAGGTTTTCAGAATAATTGTAAGTTTCTGGTATAAAGAAAACTTACATATTTCCAAAATTGGAAAATTTCTAAAATAGAAAATTTTCCAAAATTGGAAAGTTTCCAAAGATGGGATGTTTTCACAATTATTATAAAATTTCAGAAACTAGGACATTTCAAACGTTTGCGAAATTTCATGAGGATTTCCAAACTTCGAAATTCCTAAATCTAAAATTTATTATAATTGGAAAGTTTCCATAATTGAAAATTTTCCGAAATTGAGATCATGACAAAGTGTTCCGCAAAACAATTATATGATTATGTCGAACACTAACCGGCTCTGATACCACTGTTGGGACCGGGTGCATGTTGACAAGGATACGGGTTCGTAAAATTTTAAATTTTTACGTGCAGCGGAAGAATTAGCATAAATAATTTCTCAAATTATTTTAACCACGTATCTAGCATGCGACCTTATGATGTGTGGACATGATCATAAATTAAAACTTTTGCGGAAAGTAAACTAATTTACTTTAATACCTCGCGTAACTTGAAGTAAGGGACGAGATCCAACCGTAGCATCCCTTGGAAGCTCCGCCTCTATTCGCGTCCACGCCGAGTTCTCTTCGGGATGACTTCGCAAAGTCACGAGTTTTGTGCCGACGAGAACTACTAGATTTCTAAAGGCACAACTAGAAGAACAAAAGAGAAGATAGGGAACTAACCACCAAGAATCGGAATCTAAATTCCGGGAAGGAAGGAGATGCGATCCGCTTCTTCTTCTTCTTCTTCGGCTCCTTCTTGGTGATGGTTGCTTGCGCCGGCCCTAGGAGGAAGAGGCGCCGGCCCTAGGTGGAGTAGCTTGGGCGCCGGCCCTAGGAGCAAGGGGATGTTGGCGCCGGCCCTAAGGGGAAGGGAGAAGGAGAGGGAGAGAGAGAAAGAGAGGGAGCTACTAATCTCTTGATTACTCAATTGATTGGAATTCAAGGCTTGCCTTTGGTTCCTTTATATAGTAGCCTCTCCCTTGCTAAGTCTCCTCTTTAACGGAATTAACGGAATTAATTTTCATAAGAAATTTATCTTATAAATTTTCTTATGAATTATTCCGTTATGCTTAGTTTTATTATAACTAACTTTATAATAATACTTCTCTCCTTTAATTATGGAATAAATTTTACAAGAAATTTATAAATTTTCTTATTATGGAAAAATCAATTCATAATTGATTTTATAAAATTAAAATAAACCAATTCATGGATTATTTTAACTTCCATAAAAAAGAATAAATTTCTATAAATTTCTTTATACAAATTTATTTATCCATAATTTATAAAACAAATCGCGCTAGATTTATTTTATTAATTAAACCAAATAAATTGGTTTCTCCCCATTAGAGTGGCCGGCCAAACCAAAGAGGGTGGGCACCCTCTTTGGCCGGCCACTTCAAGCCAATCCCTCGCGAATTAAACTCATTTAATTCGCCCGATAAGCCTTCAAAAGACTTAGCCATTTAAGCTTCCATTGCGCCTCTGATCAACTCAGATTCGACTTATTTCTCTTGATCGGAAAATCCAATTTTCAACTCATTTTAAATCCCTCGGATTACTCGTAGTGCGTGTGACTAAATAGGCTTTCGATTTATGTTGGCCGTCTATAATCAACCAATTATAGAACGGTCATGAGTGGCACCTAGTAGTACATCATGACCCCCAATTAATCGAAAGATCAACGGTTTGACCTCAGAAGTAATTCTGAAACCCTTCAGCAGCTCTAATGAATCGTGCCCCATTCCCTTCACCATCTTATATCCACTTGGTTCAGGACACGGTCTATTTGTGTCAGTCCCCACTAGGCTGACTACGTCACACCTAGCCCAAGTAGTGTCTTTCTCGTCCTTTGGATTTCTAATTACTCTCATGTATTTAAGAGACTCATACTCTAAACATGATATGCTCTGGCCAGAGGCTTTGAGTAACAATCCGACGATAGGCCTGGGTATACATCTCCTCGCAAGGAGTGGTGAATCCTTTGTAGGTTGTTCAAACATCTTCGGGCACTTCGGCTTATACCCAATCATCCTGGGTCCACACCTCCTTGGAGATGCTTGCTTAAGATGTTAAAGTATAAGTCTCCATGACCAAGATGACTTGAACACCGCAAGTCAAAGGAACATCGCACTTAAGCTGCAGTAAGAACTTCATTGACATATCTATATAGAATACCATATGAAGTTTTACAGCTAGTCACTCCAATGAACTAGTTCCCTTAACTAGCATCCATGTTTATCTCCGGACATCCCAATGTCACCAGCCAGTGAGAATCAGCTGATTAGAGAATAACCCATGCTAGTCTCAACAGAATTGATAGTGTCCGTATTTATTAATTCATCGATTAGGGATATTTTCAATACTTCACAATTGCACATTTAGAGATAATCACTAGTTGTGATCCCATCACAAATTCTCTTATGCTGTGAATTGTATTGCGGACATTCAGTAGATGAGTTTAAGATCTCAATCAAATACACAAACATGTATACTCAAATAGTGAATTATCATTTATTAAAATAAATGTTTACAATCTAAGGCGATTGCCTTAGGACACTTCTCTCATATCACTAACAGGGGGGGCATGACAAAGATCGTGGAGACTCGTGAGACAGCCGCCGCAGGTATAAAAGGTACTCTAACCCCTTCGGTAAGGGGTTACGCTCTCTCTACTTCACGCATATCTTTTTTGCCTTCTTTTCATCTCCTGGATCAAGGCACTGACTTGAGCGTCGGAGTGGGCTCCGCCAGATAACCTTCGGCGTGTTCCCCTAACGCTCGTGTTAATCTCGCAGGGTGTGAGCTTTTCCTCTAGCATCAGTGTTCGCGTGGGTTGAACCTTGGTGACTAGCGGTCGACGTTGATTCCTTCCGGAACAAGTTTGGCGTCGTCTGTGAGAAACCAGTAAAGCACCAGAAGGAGCATCGATGACAGAGCCAGCGGGATAATCCATCGTCCTGACAAAGGAGGAACTAGATCGCTTGGTGGCCAACGCCATCAAAGAGGCGCTCGAACAACACCAAATCGAGCAAGCCGCCTCACAGCGAGGTGTTTCTGTAAGGGAGGAGATCCCCAGAATCTCCATCTCACACCCCCAATCGCGAAGATCCGTCACACCACCGGGGTGACGCACCGGAGCAGCCCCAGACTCTCCCAGAGATATTGAGAAGGCCAACTCGGTAGCCTCTAGCACGCTGAGACACGAAGATAGACGGGGAAGAGGGAGGAACCTAAAGCCTCCCCTAAGGCCCCCTCTACTCCCTTCTCATCTAAGATTGTAGAAGACCCCATACCGAAGCAGTTTCGCGGGCCTGGGATTGTTGATTACGACGGGAAAATAGATCCGAAGGATCATGTCTGTAAGTTTGAAAATGCGACACTCCTACACCAGTATACCGACGGTGTAAAGTGTTGGGTGTCTTGAACACCCTACCCAAAGCAGCCCAACGATGGTTCCAGAGGCTGCCCTCAGGTTCTATCAACTCCTTCATAGAGTTTAGAACTGGCTTCCTCCACCACTTCGACAGTAGCCGTCACTATCAGAAGACGGCGCTCAATCTATTCGCTCTCAAGCAGAAGCCGAAAGAGCCGCTCAAGGAGTACATCTAGTGGTTCAACCGGGTGGCGCAAGATGTGCCAAGTGCGACGTCGGAAATCCTCATCAGCGCCTGCACCCAAGGGCTCTCGGAAGGGGATTTTTTCTTATCATTGGTGAAGAAGCCGCCCACCAGCTTCGATGATCTGCTGGGGCATTCAGTCAAGCACGTCAACATGGAGGAGGTGCAATTTGCCCGTCGCAAGGAGCCAGTCGGAGTCCCCCCTCAAGCCGTTACCCGGACCGAAAGGAGGGAACCCCCAGCTCCAACCCGAGGAAAAGACCTTCACCTGGGAAGGACCAGTGGGCTGGTAGACGGAAACTAGTCGAGACAGTGGACACCGAGCAACCAGAGCCACTGATGAAGTACTGCGGCTTCCACGGCAGTACTACACATCCCATCGAGGAGTGTCATGCCTTGAAGAAAAAATTGAGTGAAGAGGCAGACCCTAAACCTCGGAGGAAGTGGAAGAAGATGGGGTATCGCTGGAATTCCCCTTGGCGAAGCCGTTCTCCCAGACGGAGGCAATCGGGAGAAAACGAGACCCAACACTTGTCTCGGTCGCGGTCAAGGGGAAGGAGCCGGGGGCCTGCACCTTGCAGGTCTCCCTCCTTGGAAAGAGACTCCAGGAAGGGCAAGGCCCTTGCACGCGACCAACCCTCTAGACATGTGGTAGTAATCTCCGGAAGACCCACCGGAGGAGATTCCCATCGGGCAAGGAAGTCCAACACCCGACGTCTGGAGAACTATGCAATTGGGATGAGCCGGAGCCAGGATCACGACCCTACGATCTCATTCGACCCCGAAGACTTGGAAGAGGTGGAAGCTACCCATGAAGATGCCCTGGTAAATCCTTGCCCGCATCGCCAACTATGAGATCAAGCACATCTTCGTGGATACAGGAAGTTCCGTGAACATCCTGTACAAGGCTACTCTAGATCAGATATAGATCAGGCAAGGCCCCTGAATGCAACCCGCCCTCTAGACATGTGGTAGTAATCTCCGGAAGACCCCCCGGAGGAGATTCCCATCGGGCAAGGAAGTCCAACACTCGGCGTTTGGAGAACTATGCAATTGGGACGAGTCGGAGCTAGGATCACGACAGTACGATCTCATTTGGCCCCGAAGACTTGGAAGAGGTGAAAGCTCCCCATAAAGATGCCCTGGTAATCCTTGCCTGCATCGCCAACTATGAGGTCAAGCGCATCTTCATGGATACAGGAAGTTCCGTGAACATCCTGTACAAGGCTGCTCTGGATCAGATATAGATCGATGAGGATGAACTACTTCCGGTCTCAACCCCGCTGTTCAGCTTCACTAGGTATCGAGTACAGCCGATAGGACAAATCACCTTATCGCTATCATTGGGCAACGACCTGCTCGAGAGAACCAGGAAGACACCCTTTTTGATCGTGGACGCTCCCTCAACCTACAACACCATCTTGGGCTGCCCGACGCTCAGTGTCTTCCAGGCGGTGGTCTCTGTCTACTACCAGAAGATAAAATTCCCGGTAAGCGACCGAGTGGCTGAAGTCAAAGTGGACCAACTGGGGTCTCGGCGATGCTACAGTGGGGAAGTCAGATCAGAGTCCCGGAAAAACTCGAGGGCGCAAGAAGGCTAACTGGAGGAAGCGACCATTCACAGGAGGACAGGGCCAAAGAGGTCAAGAGGCCAGAGCAGGCCCACTGTCTACAATCTTGTCACCCCCGGTAAGATTTTGTTGGATCAAAGAATACGATAGAGGGGGGGGGTGAATATCGTTAACAAATTTTCGGACAGTTAAAGAATATACGCAGCGGAAAAAGATAAAGTGTACGAGAACATAAGTTGATTTTTTACTTGGTTCGGAGTCGCGGTCAGCTCCTACTCTAAGGCCTACGGTCCTTGACCATTTACTTTGGGCAATTCTATATTCGGAAAGATTTTTACAGATTTAAAGTACAGATATAGAATTTGGAAAATTAAGTCACAACACTTTCGTAAATTGAAACTTTACCGACGCCCGAGATGGATCGAATTCCGGAGCAGAGGGTCGTCGTCAGAGCTGAAATCTCGAAATGGAACTTTGCCGGAGTGCAGCGCGTGAGCGAAAGTGTTTGGAGCGTTGGAAAGAATGGATGTCGAAGCCTTGGGGTGAACCCCCTTTTATAGTACCCATGGGGGCGCCTGATTCGTTGGGGGCTCCTGACACGTGCCTTCACCTGCGAGAACCTCAATCCGCAGGCCCAGTTAGCGCTTATCACCTTCGACTCGGCACCTGGGCTGACTGGGGCGCCCAGGACCTCTTGGGTGCCTGGGTTGACTTGGTCCATTGGCTTCGTGGCGGATTTGCTTCGATGGCCGCTTTGGCTTTGACCTTAGGCACCCGGGACCTCTTGGGTGCCTAGCCTAGTGTGGTTCGAAGCAGTCTTGCTTCTTGGCAGTTTTTGGCCTTGACCTTGGGCGCCCGTGACCTCCCGGGCGCCTAGCCCAGTGAACCACCCCACTCTTTTGGGGTGTCTGAGCTGCAGAAACACAATCCTTCGATCCCTGGAACCAAAGTTAGTTCCAAAACAAACCAAGCAAGAGTGTTAGTCATTATTTTCAGCCGTAGCTGTCTTGGTTTTGACTTCGGGTCTCCCAAATGGAACCCTAGGTCGAACGGACGCCTACTGTTCCCTCGACGGGGAACGCGTCCTCACCTACTCCTCTCAGGAGAGTTTACCTTTTGCTAACCGGCTCCTCCGGTTGGACTTTTTCCCAATCCACCTGACCAGGTCTTCGTGCCCAACTTTCGGTCAGGTCTTCTTGCTCAACTTCCGGTCAGGTCTTCGGTGCCTAGCCCCTTGCCAGGACTTCTTGCTCATTCCTCGACTAGGACTTCTTTTCCCGACTTCCGATCAGGTCTTCTTGACCAGTCCTTGACCAGGACTTCTTTGCCTAGCCCTTTGGCAGGACTTCTTGCCTAGTGTACCTAGGACTTCTTCCTGCACACTCAGTGAACAAGTTAGATCACAATAATATCTTAACTTCTGAACCCTTTTCCATTATCAAAACCCAGGTTTGACTTAGGTGCTGCCTGCACCAACAATCTCCCCCTTTTTTGTTTATGGCAACATGGTTCAAAAAGTTAAGTTAATGAAGCAAGTAAAATAGTTAATTTCCTCCCCTTGGAAGAAATCTCCCCCTGAGTTTTTCAAGAATACGTGGGGGTTTTGAAAATATTTCTAATTCCTTGTTTATCCATAAAATGAAGAGATTTTTTAGGTTTTCAACACTTAGAACATTTTCAAAAAGGATTTAAGTTAGAAAATTTTCCAAAATATTTTTGAGCACTTAGAAAATTTTTCAAACCATTTTGAAGTTAACACTTAGAAAATTTTCAAAACCAATTTTGAAGTTAACACTTAGAAAATTTTCCAAAACAATTTTGAAGTTAACACTTAGAAAATTTTCAAAACCAATTTTGAAGTTAACACTTAGAAAATTTTCCAAAACAATTTGAAGTTAACACTTAGAAAATTTTCAAAATGATTTTGAAGTTAACACTTAGAAAATTTTCAAAACCAATTTTGAAGTTAACACTTAGAAAATTTTCCAAACTGATTTTGAAATTAACACTTAGAAAATTTTCCAAAATGATTTTGAAGTTAACACATAGAAAATTTTCCAAAACATTTTGAAGTTAACACTTAGAAAATTTTCAAAACAATTTTGAAGTTAACTTTACTTTTTGAAAAAGGAGATAAAAGTTTTTTGAAAAAAAATTTAATTTGGAAAATTTTAAATTTTAAAACCTTTTCTTTTCTCTCCTTTCCAATCTCTCCTCCTTTGTCATATATCAAAAAAAATATAGCAAAAAAAATTGAGTAAGGAAAGTAAAGTGTTGTATTGAACCAATTCTAAGCATAAACTGGACCAAAACAATTTAGATTTTCTCTTTCGGGTCATGTCTAACTCAGTTAGCTACTTACTAACTGTTATAAATAGTAGCTTTCGCTAGGGTTAGTCAAGTTAAGTGATCTGATCAAGTTAGATTTTCTAAGCTTGACACTTAATCTGATTATTGTTCAATTTGTATTTATTGCCCCAATTACTGTAGATGCACTGACTTGAAGCATCTTGAATCAAGGCATAGACCTAAGCATCTTAACCCAGTCTAGGTTATCAATCAAAAGTACCCTAAGATGCTTGTAAGATGCTGGCTTCTAGATCTATAGGTGCATGTAGTTCTAGGGTTAGGGCCTAAGCTAAGTCCATTTGCAAAAAAGCCCTAGTTTTGAAGGGGGTAAGTTTTCAAAAAAAAAACTAAGTCGGAAAATCATTTTAAATTTCAAGATAAAAATGATTTTTTTTTCAAATAAATATCAGATAAGAAATAAAATAGTTTAAAAAAAATACAAGTAGAGCAGTCCTATTCTACTAAGCATAACCTTAATTGCCTTCTTAGTGAGCTGAACTCAGACTCAGGTAAGGGTTTGATGAAGATATCAGCTAAGTTTGACTTTGAGTCTACATGCTTAAGAACTATTTCACCCCTGGCTACATGATCCCTTACGAAGTGATGTTTAACCTCTATATGTTTTGTTCTAGAGTGTTGGATTGGGTTCTTAGTTAGATTGATTGAACTTATGTTATCAATGTAGACTTGGGTTTGGGTATAATCAAGCTGGAAGTCTTTAAGAGTGTGCATCATCCATAGGAGTTGTGCTACACACTCTCCTAAAGCAACATATTCTACTTCGGTTGTAGAGAGAGCTACGCAGTGTTGCTTTCTACTGCACCAACTGACTAGACTATTTCCTAAAAGTTGGCAGCTTCCACTTGTACTCTTTCTGTCTAGCTTGCATCCAGCATAGTCAGAATCAGAGTATCCTGACAAGTCAAAAGTTGAGGTCCTAGGATGTCAAATCCCTACATTTAGGGTGCCCTTAATGTATCTAAGTATTCTTTTTAGGGCTGCTAAGTGCGTTTCCTTAGCACAGGTTTGGTATCTAGCACACATTCCTACAGCGAAGAGGATATCAGGTCTGCTAGCCATAAGGTAAAGTAAACTTCCAATCATACTTCGATATAGTTTAAGGTCTACAGGTTTACCTTCAGGGTCACTATCAATTTTTACATTTGTGGCCATAGGGGTACTTATGCTTTTGGAGTTATCCATTTTAAATTTCTTTATTAACTCCTTAGCATATTTGGATTGGTGAACATAATTTCCATCCTTAGTTTGCTTAATTTGTAATCCTAAAAAGAAGTTGACCTCACCAACTAAGCTCATTTCGAATTCATTTTCCATTATTTTTACAAATTCTTTTAAGAAGTTTGAATTGGTGGTTCCGAAAATTATGTCGTCAACATAGATTTGGGCAATGAAGATATCTTTTTCTAAGGTTTTAACAAAAAGAGTTGAGTCAATTTGTCCTTGGTTAAATTTCTTAGAAATAAGGTAAGTTGATAGGCGTTCATACCATACCCTAGGTGCTTGTTTTAGTCCATAAAATGCCTTATTAAGTTTGTAAACGTAGTCGGGTTTTTCTAAGTCCTTAAAACTGGGGGGTTGTCCTACATAGACTTCTTCTTTAATAAACCCATTCAGAAAGCTGACTTAACAGCCATTTGGTAAAGTTTAAATCCTTTATGGGTTACAAAGGCTAACAACATTCTAATAGACTCAAGTCTGGCTACTGGGGCATAGGTTTCATCATAGTCTAACCCTTCAACTTGACTGAACCCTTTAACTACTAAGCGGGCTTTGTTTCTAACTATTTCCCCTTGGTCATTTAGATTATTCCTAAACACCCACTTAGTATCAATAATGGATTTGCCCTCAGGTTTAGGTACTAGTTCCCAGACTTGGTTCCTCTCAAATTGGGCTAACTCCTCTTGCATTGCTATGATCCAATCAGGATCAGGTAAGGCTTCCTCTATAGTCTTAGGTTCAATTTTCATAATCAGTGCGATCTGACTAAGATTTCTATAAGAAGATCTAGTTCTGACTCCTAAGGATGGATCACCCACAATTTGATCAGTTGGATGACTGAGTCTGGGTTTCTTGGTTCTTCTAGAACTTGGTTCAGCCTTAGGTCCGGCTAGACGGTTCGGTTCAGTATTTAGTTCAATTACTTGGGTTGGTTCATTTATTGGTTCAATTGACTCAGTAGTTGGTTCAATAGTCAGTTCATTTAGAGGTTCAACCAGTGGTTCAATTGATGGTTCCATAATTTGTTCATTATCTTCTTGATCAATATTTGATGGATTCAGGTTTGGATTATTAGATTTTGAATTAGTTTCCTCATCAAATATTAAATTCGTTGTTTCTTCAATTTTGTTAGTTTGTCTATTGTAGACCCTATAGGCCCTACTTGTTGTTGAATATCCTAAGAATATTCCAAGGGTTGACTTGGACTGAAATTTACCTAGGTAGTCCTTGGTGTTTAGGATATGGACTTTGCACCCAAAGACCCTTAAGTAATGTAGGTTTGGAAGTCTATGGTAATATAGTTTATAGGGAGTTTTATTATGTCGTTTGTTAATCAGGACCCTATTTTGGATATAGCAAGCCGTACTAATTGCTTCTGCCCAAAATTGGTTAGCTAGGTTGAATTCATTAAGCATAGTCCTAGCGGTTTCCTGTAGAGTTCTATTCTTTCTTTGTACTATCCCATTTTGCTGGGGGGTTCTAGGATACGAAAATTCATGAATATACCCGTTTATCTTACAAAATTCCTCAAACCTTTGATTTTCAAACTCTCCCCCGTGATCACTCCTTAGTCTTTTGATTTTGGTATTATTTTGATTTTCAATTATCTTACAAAAATTAATAAACAGGTTTAGGGTTTCATCCTTAGTCTTTAGGAACCTAACCCAAGTGAACCTAGAGTAATCATCGATAATGACTAAGCAGTACCGGTTTCTGCTTAGTGACTTGGCTCCATGTGAATCAAATAGATCAAGGTACCGGAGCTCAAGTGTGGTTTGAGTTAGGTTTGATTGAATTTGTTTGTGATTAGACCTGGTTTGTTTACCTTGGTTACATGAGTCACATATCATGTTTTCATGGTTCTTAATTTTTGGTATTCCTCTAATTAAACCAAGTTAGGTGATTTTCGAAATTAATCTAACATTTGTATGACCTAATCTCCTATCCAGAGGTTGGATTCTTCTAATTGAGTTAAGAGGCATTTAGGTACTAAGGGTAAACTTATAGTATAAACGTTATTTTTCCTAGTGCCCTTAAGCATGACTTCTGAGTCTTGCAAATTTCTAATTAGGCAGTCAGAGTTGGTAAAAGTAACTACATAGCCAGTATCACATAATTGACTTATACTAAGCAAATTAAATTTAAAGTTTTCAACCAAGAGTATCTTTTTAATCACAAAATCTGATTTGAGTTCATTGTTACCTGACCCAATGACTTTAAGTGTAGCATTGTTGCCAAATGCTACTGAGCCTAGGTTCTTGAACTTGAGTTTAGTGAATTTCAATTTGTCTCCAGTCATGTGTCTGGAGCATCCGTTATCCAACATCCATTGGTCCAAATCTTTATGCTCCTATACATAAAGTATTTATTGATTTGGATCCAATTAGAATTAAGGGTAGCTTAAATTGATTTTCACAACCTAGTCTGCTCACCCAATCTATAGTTATCAATCACGTTAACCTTATGGGTTTTGTGAGACAGGTTTTGATAGAAGTACAGATTTTATTTTGAAAAACATGATTAATTTTGAACAGTTGAATTAATTTTAAAAACAGTTTAATTAATTTTATTTTTAAATGTGGTTGAGCCTAAGATTAATTGAAATTTATGTTAGATTCAAATCTGATAATAGTAAAGTGAATTTGGTTTTCAATAATCGGCTTTAGGTCTTGGCGAGGCACTATGCCTTCTTTGGTCGTAGCCTTATTGGATCATCAACCCTTTCCTTGACAAAGCCTTTTATTGAAAAATCATCTTCATGTTACTCCTTGAGAGATTTTGGTCTAACTAATTTGGGTCTTGGATCGGTAGCTTCGGCTAGTTCCTCCAAAATGGCTTCCCTAACGTACTATCATCTCACCTCCACCCAATACTATGTTATCCAAATTTCAATTAAGTCATTTCAGTCCTTAGTCTAACCAGTCCTATGTCTAAACATAATAAATTGCAGAAATAAATAAACAATCAAACATGCAATTAAAGCTAAGGAATAAAAGTAATTTATCTAATTATGAAAATCGTTTTTAAATTGGCTCCCCATGGACTAAAGTCACGGTAATGATTGGGCAAGATATGAATCTTGTCCTTGGGGATCCAATACTGGTTTGGTCCAGCTTGATTGTTCAAGCATAGTTTGGGTACCCATGCTTGAACTTTGGGTCTTGATTGGTTCAATACAACATAGTATGACCGTTGTCTCGACTTGGTTCGATACCCTAATCTAGATCGATTTAGAACGGACTTCTGTTTTCCAAGGATCATGTCAAGACCCTTGGAACCCGAAGTGAATCGTTCTAAAGCCGCTCTAAGGTCCTTGACTTGAGTTTTCAAGGAGGAGTTCTCTTTCTCAAGCTTTTCAACTTGAGTAGAGGTTCCTTCTTGAACCTTCTCGGTCAAGGATCTAGAGTCAGCTCCCTCTTTCAGGAGTTTTACTTCCTGTCGGAGGGACTCGACTCGGATTTTATCATTCGCCAAGTTACGAGATAAGTATGCTATTAATTTAGCTAATTCTGTTTCAGAATAACCACTTACCGTTATTTTGCCGTTCTCCGAAATTGTGAGTCTTCCGTCATTCGACTCCGATTCCAATCCGGTGTCGATGTCTTCTGAAGCGGTCAAGGCGAGAAGGTTTGACTGTGGGGCCTCTTCTTCTTCTTCGGAGGAAGATTCATCCCACGTGGCTTGAAGAGCCTTCTTCCTTCGAGTTTTCTTGGCTTCCTTTAGATTATGGCACTCCGATTTGTAGTGTCCCTTCTTGTTGCATTCGTAGCAGGTCACATTTGGTTTGGTCTTTGAAGTTGAAGGTTCAGCTGGATCTTCCTTTCTTCGGTTGGCTTTCCTTCTGTTGGTCTGATGCTTCAGCTCCTTGTGGTAATCCCGGGCTAGCCGAACCAACTTGGGTTGATTCCCTTCACTATCTTCTGAGTCTGAGTATGAGTCAGTCTCGGGTGAAGGTTGAGGTTTTTTCTTGGCTACCTTTCCTTGGGGCTTACTTGCAAGAAAAGCAATACCTTTCTCGGCCAATGTGCAGTTAGTCTGTTCATGTAATTCTAATTATGAAAACAATTCATCTAATTTTATTTTAGAAAGATCCCTAGAAACCTTGTAAGCATCTACCATAGATGCCCACAGAGTATTTCTTGGGAAAGCATTTAGGGTTTACCTGATAAGGTCACGATTTTCTACCTTGTGACCGATTGTGTGCAGACCGTTCATCAGCTCCTGGATTCTAGCGTGGTGCTGTGCTGCTAATAAACCTTCGTTCATTTTGATTGTGTACAATCTGTTCAGCAGTAGGCCCCTTTTGCTGATTTTGGTGTCGGAGGTACCTTCGTGCAGTTCAATTAGTTTGCTCCAGAGTTCTTTAACACTGTTGAAGGGACCCACCCGGTTCAGTTCTTTCTTGGTTAATCTGCATTGCAGCGTCTGGGTTGCCTTTGCATCAGCCTCGATCTTTTTTTTCAACGAGGCGTCCCATTCCGAGTAGTGCTGTGCTACTTCTTCAGCGTTCTTGGGGATTTCAAGACCAGATTGGATTATGATTCACATATCCACCTGAGTTTTCAGGTGGACTTCCATCCGACTCTTCCAGTAGGAAAAGTCTTCTCCACTGAAGAGTGGTGGTCTGGCTGTGCTGAAACCTTCTTGCATGGCCATAATAATTTCTGAAATAAAAAAAAACAAGGAAACTTTGTCCCAAGACTTGGTCTTGCATTAGTAGTGCGGAAGAAAATTAATAAAAAAAATCGATCGAGTGATGTTGCACCAACCTCGATTAACGAGAAAAAAACAATCGAAAAAGAAAATTAATTTTGCAAAATCCGAAAATACTCTCAAATTGGTGGTTGCACTAAATTTGAGCCACCCGCTCTGATACCACTTGTTGGATCGAAGAAAACGATAGAGGGGGGGAGGGTGAATATCGTTAACAAATTTTCAGACAGTTAAAGATTATACGTAGCGGAAAAATATAAAGTGCACGAGAACACAAGTCGATTTTTTACTTGGTTCGGAGTCGCGGTCGACTCCTACTCCAAGGCCCATGGTCCTTGACCATTTACTTTGGGCAATTCAATATTCGGAAAGATTTTTACATATTTAAAGTACAGATATAGAATTTGGAAAATTAAGTCACAACACTTTCATAAATTGAAACATTACCGATGCCCAAGATGGATCGAATTCCGGAGCAGAGGGTTGTCGTCGGAGCTGAAATCTCGAAATGGAACTTTGCCGGAGCACAACGTGTGAGCGAAAGTGTTTGGAGAATTAGAAAGAATGGATGTCGAAGCCTTGGGGGTGAACTCCCTTTTATAGTACCCATGGGGGCGCTTGATTCATTGGGGGCGCCTGACACGTGCCTTCAACTGCGAGAACCTCAATCCGCAGGCCCGATCAGCACTTATCCCCTTCGACTCAGCACCTGGGCTGACTGGGGCGCCCGGGACCTCTTGGGCGCCTGGGATGACCTGGTCCATTGGCTTTGTGATGGATTTGTTTCGATGGTCGCTTTGGCTTTGACCTTGGGCGCCCGGGACCTCCTGAGCGCCTAGCCCAGTGTGGTTCGAAGCAGTCTTGCTTCTTGGCAGTTTTTGGCCTTGACCTTGGGCGCCCATGACCTCCCGGGCGCCTAGCCCAGTGAGCCACCCCACTCCTTTGGGGAGTCTGAGCTGCAAAAACACAATCCTTTGGTCCCTGTAACAAAGGTTAGTTCCAAAACAAACCAAGCAAGACTGTTAGTCATTATTTACAGCCGTAGCTATCTTGGTTCTGACTTCGAGTCTCCCAATGGAATCCTAGGTCGAACTGATGCCTACTATTCCATCGACTAGGAACGCGTCCTCACCTACTCCTCTCAGGAGAGTTTACCTTTTGCCAACCGACTCCTCCAGTTGGACTTTTGCCCAATCCACCTGACCAGGTCTTCGTGCCCAACTTCCGGTCAGGTCTTCGGTGCCCAGCCCTTTGCTAGGACTTCTTGCCCAGTCCTCGACCAGGACTTCTTTGCCCAACTTCCGGTCATGTCTTCTTGCCCAGTCCTTGACCAGGACTTCTTTGCCCAGCCCTTTGCCAGGACATCTTGCCTAGTGTACCTAGGACTTCTTCCTGCACACTCAGTGAACAAGTTAGATCACAATAATATCTTAACTTCTGAACCCTTTGCCATTATCAAAACCCATGTTTGACTTAGGTGCTGCCTGCACCAACAGATTTGTATGGCATACCATGTACTCGCCTGTGTATCCTTGTTGCCTTGCAGGGAATTTATGAAATAAAGGAATGTGCCATCACAAAAGTGTTAGTACATCTGACAAAACCCTAATGCCTTGCGGTGCTGCGGATGCCCATGTACTTAGGCTTGGTCTGGGTGCAACGGACGCCCAACCGAGAAACAAAAACCCTAATACCTCGCGGTGCTGCAGATGCCCGGGGTACTTAGGCTTGGTCTGGGTGCTACGGACGCCCAACCAAGAAACAAAACCCTAATACCTAGCGGTGTTGCGGATGCCCGGGGTACTTAGGCTTGGTCTAGGTGCTACAGATGACCAACCAAGAAACAAAACCCTAATACCTCGCGGTGTTGCGGATGCCCGGGGTACTTAAGCTTGGTCTGGGTGCTACGGATGCCCAACCAAGAAACAAAACCCTAATACCTCGCGGCACTGTGGATGCCCGGGGTACATAGGCTTGGTATGGGTGCTACGGATGCCCAACCAAGAAACAAAACCCTAATACCTCGTGGTACTGCGGATGCCCGGGGTACATAGGCTTGGTTTGGGAGATACGAACGCCCAACCAAGAAACAAAAACCTAATACCTCGCGGTGCTGCGGATGCCCGGGGTACGTAGGATTGGTTTGGGTGCTACAGACGCCCAACTAAGAAACAAAACCCTAATACCTCGCGGTGCTGCGGATGGTCGGGATACTTAGGCTTGGTCTAGGTGCTACAGACGCCCGACCAAGAAACAAAAACCCTAATACATCGCGGTGCTACGGATGCCCGGGGTACTTAGGCTTGGTCTGGGTGCTACGGACGACCAACCAAGAAACAAAACCCTAATACCTCACAGTGCTGCGGATGCCCGGGGTACTTAGGCTTGGTCTAGGTGCTACAGACACCCGACCAGGAAACAAAAACCCTAATGCCTCGTGGTACTGCGGATGCCCGGGGTACTTAGGCTTGGTCTTGGTGCTACGGACGCCCAACCAAGAAACAAAACCCTAATACCTCACGGTGCTGCGGATGCCTGGGGTACTTAGGCTTGGTCTGGGTGCTACAGATGCCCGACCAAGAAATAAAAACCCTAATACCTCTCGATGTTGCGAATGCCCGTGGTACTTAGGCTTGGTCTGGGTGCTCGGACGTCCGACCAAGAAACAAAAACTCTAATACCTCGCGGTACTACGGATGCCTGGGGTACTTAGGCTTGGTCTCGGTGCTACGGACGCCCAACCAAGAAATAAAACCCTAATACCTCGCGGTGCTGCGGATGGCCGGGGTACTTACGATTGGTCTGGGTGCCATGAACGCCCAACCAAGAAACAAAACACTAATACCTCGCGGTGCTGCGGATGCCCGAGGTACTTAGGCTTGGTCTTGGTGCTACGGACGCCCAACCAAGAAACAAAACCCTAATACCTCGCTGTGCTGCGGATGCCCGTGGTACTTAGGCTTGGTCTGGGTGCTACGGACGCCCAACCATGAAACAAAACACTAATACCTCATGGTGATGCAGATGCCCGGGGTATTTAGGCTTTGTCTGGGTGCTACGGATGCCCAACCAAGAAACAAAACCCAATACCTCGTGTGGGATCGTTGTAATCGATAGGGGGGGTGAATAGCGATTACATAAAATTTTTCGGAAAAATCAGAACACAACGGAAGAATTAAAAAGCACAACGCTAACACATTTCTTTTTACTTGGTTCGGATTCATTCACGGCTCTTACTCCAAGGCCCACGATCCTAGACCATTTTCGTTAGGTAATTCTATAAGTCAAAAAATTATTACAATAATTGTAAATTGAGTACGTAATTTGAACAACGGAAAATTTACCAACAACACCGGAAGGATCGCAGAATGTCTCGGGTGGTGCGCCGTCGATCTTGATCATTTACGGCACGGAAGAACCAGAGCACAGAAGAATTTTGAAGAGAGTTGGCGTGCTTGAGTTGCAAGAAAGCTTCTTTTCGTTGAATGGAATTGATGCTGGAAAGCAAGGGGTGTAACCCCTTAAATATAGGGTTCTCGGGCGCCTGAGGCTTGTAGGGCACCTGACATGTGTCGCGAATCCGGTGTTTCCTTACCCACAGACTAGACCAAACTACTATCTTCTGGTCTTGGGCGCCTGGGACCCCTAGGGTGCCTGATGGCTCACGGGCGTCTAAGTTACTAACGTGGCAACCTGCCAGCTCAGCCGAACTCACCCGCTGGAAACCAGCCATCTGGGGCGCCTGATAACTATTAGGTGCCTAACTCCTTTCAGGCACCTGGGATGCAGTAGTAAAGAACTCTTCACTCCTACAACCAGGGTTAGTCCAAGAACAATATATAATATAAATAATTAAGTGTAAATTACAGCCGGAGCTGTCTTGGTTCTGACTTTGGATTTCAACATGAAACCCTAGGTCGAATCGACGCCTACTGTTCCCTCTTCTGGGGAACGCATCCTCACCTACTCCTCTCAGGAGAAGTTACCTTTTGCCAACTGGCTCCTCCGGTTGGACTTTTGCTCAGCCTCCGACACTGCCGAATCTCGAGACGTTCGTTCCTCGACCCGCCTCTACTTCTGTCGTCAACTTTCGCTCGGCTAAGACTTCAGCCCAATCTTCTGAATCAGGACTTCGTTGCCCAGTCCTCGACCAGGACTTCGTTGTTCAACCCTGTAGGTCAAGACTATGTGCCTAGGTGAACTAGGACTTTCCTGCACACTTGGTAAATCCATTAGATAACAATACACACTTAACTTTGAACCATTTGCCATTATCAAAACCAGGTTCGATCTGGTGCTTCCGGCACCAAAAATCTCCCCCTTTTTGATTTATGGCAACACCGTTCAAAAGTTAAGTTTAAAAAATAGAAGACATATGATAATTATGTACTAGAAAGAAGGAACATGTAGATTTTCTATCTCTCCCCCTTAATCAGTTCTCTCCTCCTTTTTCCTTAGAGTTTAATTTTTGAAAACATAGCAAAAATTTGAAACATTGCATAAGGCTTCTTTCAAATTTGAAAATCTCCCCCTGAAGCTTTTGAAAATATGCAATTTTTTATTTTTGAAAGTTTTTGCAAAAAGATTTTGAAGACTTTGATAAAAGCAAGTTTTGAAAAATTTCTAACTTAAAGTTTTACTCCAACAGAATTTTCTGAATCGAATTATATTTTCTAAAAATAACATTTTAGAAAAAAGATTATTTTGTGAGAAACAAATAATTTTAATTTTTTTTTTGAAATTTGATTTTTTGAAAACAATTTTGAAGCTTGACTTGTTCGAAACCAAGGAAAAAAATAACTTGACTTGAAAAAAAAATTATTATTACTTGGAAAAATTATTTTTATCTTGAAAATAACTTGAAAAATTATTTTTAACTTGACTTTTTCTTCTCTCCCCCTTTGTCATATATCAAAAAATGTAAAAAAAATGATTGGCATGAAAATGACAGTTATGTATCATGGCCTACTTGATTTGTAAAAATGATGAAGGAAACTGCAACATGTAATTTGAATTGATCTCAGTTTGACCCAAGTAACAAATTTTGAACCGAGTTAACATACTAGCAAGTCCAAGTATGAAATAGCTTTTCATTAAAAATTGATTAACCTCTTTCGGTTCCTGTCTAGCCTAGTTAGCTACTTACTAACTGTTATATAACAACAGCTTTCACTAGGGTTAGTCAAGTTAGGTAGTCTGATCAAGTTAGATTTTCTAAGCTTGAATACTTAACTTGATTGTTGTTCAAATGTATTTATCGCCCCAACTGCTCTTGATGCACTGACTTAAAACATCTTGAGTCAAGGCATAGACCTAAGCATCTTAACCCAATCTAGGTTATCAATCAAAGTGCCCTAATGTGCTTGTGAGATGCTGGCTTCTAGATCTATAGGAGCATGCAATTCTAGGGTTAAGTCCTAAGCTAAGTCCATTGCGTAAAAAACCTTAGTTTTGAGGGGGTAATTTTTTTATAAAAATCTAAGTTGGAAAAACATTTAAAAAACCAAAAACTTAGTTGAAAGAATATGATTAAAAAAATGATTTTTCTTAAAAAGTATGATTTTTTTTAAAACTTAAAAAAATAGTCCTATTCTACTAAGCACTTTCCTAATGATAAACTCAGAGTGCATAAATCTAAAGTAGATGATCATGTCAATTTTTACAAACTAGATAATTCAGAAAGCAAATCCCTAGTACAGTATCTAGGAGGACGAGTCCGGATGCCAAGAGGGGCCAGGGTACCATGATTGAAACATTGACATCATCTCCTCATGTCGGGTCTGGTCTGCTGGGAGCCTCTCATCATGTCGGGCCTGAAGAGCATCCATCTGCTCGACGTGATGGGCCTCCATCTCCTCTCGAAGACTATGAACCTCTATCTCTATTCATGTGAGGCACTGGTCTGTAGTCATCGGAGGGGGTGGTGGTGGAGATTCTCTCAGCTGCTCCTCGATCTCGGCGGTGAGATCTGCTACATCAACGTCCACCTCATCGTCCAAGTCGATTTGGGTTGGAGCACCTCGTCGTCTCCAAGATATGACCCCGGTGGCCGAAATATCTACAGCGGCTAGGGAAAAGTTCCTAATTTCTAGTTCGTCAAACTCGATCATCGTGATGATCTCTCCGGCAGTAACATCATGACCGTAATGATGAAAAAGTGTGGTCAGGATGTGGTAGTAGGGGGTCTACACTCTAGAGTGAGTGGAGATGCTAGACGCATAGATGATCGTCTAGAACATGTGTAGACCGATATCTATGTCCAAATGATGGATTATCGTGTAAAACACGAATGAGTGAAAGCGACGCATAACCGCTACATCCCGTGAAGTCAAGGGAAGAATGCAGCGAACCAGGACTCGATAGAGGGCGTAGTCCTGGATTCGTAGATCGACGGATCGAAAATTCTGAACCGTCGGATCTGTCTCATGTCTGAAAAAATAAGAGTGAAGAAAGTCGGGGGTAATGTGGGAATAAGGGGCGGGTAAAGGAAGATCTTTAGGAGGATAACAAGAGAAGGTGGACTGAGAGGGTCATAGTCCAAGAAATCTAGTAAGTAAAGAAGGAGAAATGGTAAGTGGAAGGGTCTGAATAGTAGTATGGTAGCAGAAATCATCAACTTTGACCAAGTTGTTATAAAACTCAGCACACAAAGTCGTGTTAATAGAATGATTACAATATACTAGTCGTTCTAGTTGGTAGTAGGTAATGACGTCAATAGCTGTAGGACAAGATTGGGTAAAGAATCTCCTATTTAGATAGCAGGTCTTTATGAGTTTGTACGTAGTGGTAGCAAATTTATTGAAAAGAGTTAGTGTAGGAAACCTAAGGTCAGGGCTAGGTTCGGTACCGGGGTCGGTCTCAATAGGACGACGTTTGCTAATAAAAATCAACAATTGAAATAATTAATAATAAATTGAAAAAAAAAGAAAATAAACTTTGAAAAACATACCGAGGAGGCATTGTAGGAGAGGAAGAAGAAGGGAGAACTTGGGATGCTTGGAAGAGCTCTTAGAAGGGAGGAAGTTGTGTGAGTTGGGTGTGGAAGGGGTGCCATGGGCAAGGGCTTATATAGCCCTTCCTGGGCGCCTATGGCAGATATGAGGCGTCCGAGACTATCTCGGGCTCCTGAGCTCAGTCTTCTCAGGCATGACAGTCTTTGACTGCCTCGTATGTCGAGAAAGTGTTGGGCACCCGTGAAGGTCTTGGGCCCCCGGTTTGACCTATATTTGACCGGGGTTAAATTTCTCAATCAAAGCCTAAGTGATTTTAAGGGTTAATTTGAATTGAATTTCTGAAAAGAAGATTGTTAACTGAGTTTTGTAAATATTAAGTTTAAATTGAATTTTGAAAATATTAAGTTAAATTTGAATTTTAAAAATATTAAGTTAATTTGAATTTTGAAAATATAAAATTGAATTTTTGAAAATTATTAAGTTGAATTTTGAAAATGTTAAAATTGAATTTTTGAAAATTATTAAGTTGAATTTTGAAAATGTTAAAATTGAATTTTTGATAATTATTAAGTTGAATTTTGAAAATGTTAAAATTAAAATTTTGAAAATTATTAAGTTTAATTGAATTTTGAAAATATTAAGTTAAATTGAATTTTGAAAATGTTAAAATTGAATTTTTGAAGAATGTTAAGTTAAATTGAATTTTGAAAAATGTTAAGTTAAATTGAATTTTAAAAATATTAAATTAATTTAAGTTAAATTTGTAAATTTGATTAAATATATATTGGGGGTAAAATTAAATGAGTTGGTTGGGTTGGACTACATTATTAGGTCCTAAACATCTCACCCATTTCTAAGTGACAAAATAGTATCCTTATCTGTTTTGTGAGATGTATTAATTTTATCTTGCTTTTATGTTAACACTATGATTTAATTGAAACTCGTGTTAGATTTGGGTTTAACAATTAATAAGTTGAAAATAAATTTTGATAATCAGCTTCCAGGTCTTGGCGAGGCACAGAGGCCTTCTTTGGCCATAGCTTTATTGGATCATCAACCCTATCCTAGACAAAGCCTTTTAAAGAAACTTTATTCTCAAATTACTTATTGAGAACCCCTGGTCTAATTAGTTGAGGATTTGACAAGGTAGCTTCGGTTAGTTCCACCTGACTAATAAGACCAAATAGGGTATGCCTCCCTACCTGACTTTTTAGACAAGTTTCCCTAACGTACTATCATCTCGCCCCACCCTAATACTAGATTGTGCAAGTTTCAGTTAAGTCAGATCCTTATCTAACCGTTCTTAAGTCTAAGCATAATATTTTTGCAGAAAATAAAATAAACAAACATCAAGCAAAAAAAGAAACAAATTTATCTAATTATAAAAATGGTTTTTTATTTTTGCTCCCCATGGACTAAAGCCTCGGTATGGATTAGGCAAGATGTGAATCTTGTCCCTGGGAATCCAATATTGGTTTGGTCCAGCTTGATTTGTCAAGCTTAATTTCGGGACCCATGCTTGGACTCGGGTTCTACTTGGGTTCACCATAGAGTAGTACGATCTATATTGTGAGTTGGTTCGATAACCAAGTCCGGATCGGTTCAGAACTGATTTTTGCTTTCCAAGAATCATGTCAAGATTCTTGGAACCCAAAGAAAATCATTTCAAAGCAATTCTTAGTTCCTTAACCTGATTTTTCAAGGAGGAATTCTCCTCCTCAAGTTTTTGGGCTTGAGTGGAGGTTCCTTCCTGAACGGGTTTAGTTAAGGGACTAGAGTTGACTCCCTCTTTCAGGATTTTGACTTCCTATCGGAGGGACTCGACCCTAACGTTGGCTTTGGCCAACTTACAAGATAGATAAGATATTAAATCATAATGTTGAGATTCGGGGTAACCTCTTACCGTTATTTGTTCGTCTTCCAAAATTGAAAGTCTTCCGATTCTGACGTTCTCTTCCGTTTCTGATTCTGATTCGGTGTTGAGGTTCTCCGAAGCAGTCAGCGCAAGGAGGTTTGCGTGTGGTACTTCTTCTTCTTCATCTGAAGAGAATTCATCCCATGTAGCTTTGAGAGCCTTCTTTCTCCAGTTCTTCTTGTTGTCCTTCATGCTAGGACACTCTGATTTGTAGTGACCCTTCTTGTTGCACCCATACAGGTGACTTCACTCATGGCTTTTTGGCTGGTAGATGAATCAGTTGGATTATCCTTTTTCTGGTTCGTCTTCTTCTTCTTCATTTGTCCCTTGATCATTTTGCATTAACTTTGGGCTAATCGAACCAGCTTTGGATAATTGATTCCATCGTCGTCAGACTCTAAGTTAGAATCTGACTCAGGTATCAGTTGCACCTTCTTCTTCTTTTGCTTTGTAGGGGTTTTTCCTGCAAAAAGAGCTAACCCTTTCTCGACCATTGAGGCATTAGTTTGTTCGTGAAGTTCTAATTCAAAAAATAATTCATCTAATTTGTATCTGAAAGGTTCCTAGAAACCTTGTAAGCATCTACCATCGATGCCCACAATGAATTTCTTGGGAACGAGTTTAGGGTATACCTGATTAGATCACGGTTCTCTACCTTGTGACCTATCATGTGCAGAATGTTCTAATTTCTTGGATTCTTGCGTGTAGCTGAGCGGCTAATTCACTGTCTTGCATTTTGATCGTGTATAGTTTGTTGACGAGGAGGTCTCACTTGCTGATTCTGGTGTCCGACGTCCCCTCGTGCAGCTCGATCAACTTATTCCACAGTTCTTTAGCACTGTTGAATGGGCTGACGCGGTTGAGTTCCTCCTTCATCAGTCCACACTTGAGAGTATGAGTGGCATTTGCGTCCACTTCTATCTTCTTCTTGAGCAAAGCGTCCCACTCAGAGTATCCTTGGATTTCTCCTTGCGCATTTTTGGGGATTTCAAGTCCAGACGGGATGATAATCCACATTTCCACCTGAGTTTTTAGGTGGGCCTCCATTCTGCTCTTCTAGTAGGAAAAATCCTCACCAGAGAACAGAGGAGGGCACGCGGTATTGTAGCCTTCTAGGATGGCCATTTAGAATTCCTGAAAAATAATCAAAAATAAAAAGACTCATTCCAAGACTTTGTCATGGATTAGTAGTGCGGTATACAAAAAAATATTTAAAAACAATTTGAGTGGTGTTGCACCAACCTCGAAGAACGAAGAAAAATAAAATATATTTTTTTTGAAAAAAACGAACAAAAAAATTTCAAAAAACTGCTCAGTTGATGGTTTCACCAAGGTTGAGCAACCCACTCTGATACCAGTTGTGGGATCGTTGTAATCGATAGTGGGGGGGGGGGTGAATAACGATTACGTAAAATTTTTCAGAAAAATCAGAACACGGCGGAAGAATTAAAAAGCACAACGCTAACACATTTCTTTTTTACTTGGTTCAGAGTCTTTGACGGCTCCTACTCCAAAGCCTACGGTCCTTGACCATTTTCGTTGGGTAATTCTATAAGTCGAAAAATTATTACAAAAATTGTAAGTTGAGTACAGAATTTGAACAACGAAAAATATACCAACGACACCGGAAGGATCGCAGAATGTCTTGGGCGGCGTGTCATCGATCTTGGTCATTTGCGACATGGAAGAACACGAGCACGAAAGAATTCTGAAGAGCGTTGGCGTGCTTGAGTTGCAAGAAAGCTTCTTTTCGTTGAATGGAATTGATGCAGGAAAGCAAGGGGTGAAGCCCCTTATATATAGGGTTCTCAGGCGCCTGAGGCTTGTGGGACGCCTGACACGTGTCGCGAATCCGGTGCTTCCTTACCCGCAGACTCGGCCAAACTCCTATCTTCTGGTCTTGGGCGCCTGGGACCCCTAGGGTGCCTGATGGCTCACGGGCGCCTGAGTTGCTGACGTGGCAACCTGCCAGCTCAACCGAACTCACCCGCTGGAAACCAGCCATCTGGGGCGCCTAGCTTCTCGGGCGCCTGAGTTGCTGACGTGGCAACCTGCCAGCTCAGCCGAACTCACCCGCTGGAAACCAGCCATCTGGGGCGCCTAGCTTCTCGGGCGCCTGACTCCTCTCAAGTGGCTGGGATGCAGCAACAATGAACTCTTCACTCCTATAACCAGGGTTAGTCCAAGAACAATATATAGTATAAATAATTAAGTGTAAATTACAACTAGAGCTGTCTTGGTTCTGACTTTTGATTTCAACATGAAACCCTAGGTCGAACCGACGCCTACTGTTCCCTATTATGGGGAACGCGTCCTCACCTATTCCTCTCAGGAGAAGTTACCTTTTGCCAATCGGCTCCTCCGGTTGGACTTTTGCTCAGCCTCCGAGACTGCCGAATCTCGAGACGTTCGTTCCTCGACCCGCCTCTACTTCTGTCGTCAACTTTCGCTCGGCTAAGACTTCAGCCCAATCTTCCGAATTAGGACTTCGTTGCCCAGTCCTCGACCAAGACTTTCTTACTCAACCATGTAGGTCAAGACTTCATGCCTAGGTGAACTAGGACTTTCCTGCACACTTGGTAAATCCATTAGATAACAATACACACTTAACTTTGAACCCATTGCTATTATCAAAACCAGGTTCGATCTGGTGCTTCTGACACCAACACCTCGCGGTGCTGCGGATGCCGGGGGTACTTAGGCTTGGTCTAGGTGGTAGGGACGCCCAACCAAGAAAAAAACATAATACCTCGCGGTACTGCGAATGCCTGAGGTACTTAGGCTTGGTTGGGTGCTACGGACGCCCAACCAAGAAACAAAACCCTAATACCTCTCGGTGCTGCGGATGCCCGGGGCACTTAGGCTTGGTCTCGGTGCTACGGATGCCCAACCAAGAAACAAAACCCTAATACCTCACGGTGCTGTGGATGCCCGAGGTACTTAGGCTTGGTCTGGGTGCTACGGACGCCCAACCAAGAAACAAAACCCTAATACCTCGCGGTGCTACGAATGCCCGGGTACTTAGGCTTGGTCTGGGTGCTATGGACGCCCAACCAAGAAACAAAACCCCAATACCTCGCGGTGCTGCGGATGCCCGGGGTACTTAGGCTTGGTCTGGATGCTACGGACGCCCAACCAAGAAATAAAACCCTAATATCTCGTGGTGCTGCGGATGCCCGGGGTACTTAGGCTTGGTCTGGTTACTACAGGCGCCCAACCTATTCTAATGGATAGGGCCTCTGGTAAAATACCCACCAGTACCCATAACCCAGCAGATAAAGTACATTACATAGTCCGTTTTAGGGATTGGCGACTTACCCATTCAGTGACTTTGGCACCGGACGTTCCCAAAACGGATCGGGGTGGGTGAATTAGAGAATAGACAGACATCTGTTGGCATTCCAGCCTTCCTTCTCCTTTCAGGGCCTATCCAAAAGAGAATCCAGTACCTCTTGGTCGTGAATATCTGAATAGGACGAACCGGCCTCCGTGGATATCTTTGCTTCGGAACAAAACAATTAGAATTAGGCTCGGTCAACCGGAATATGTATTATCCATATGGGGGATCCTCCAATTGAGAAGATCCCCTGACCTGAGATGAATAGAAAGGTCTATCTATTTTCTTTAGTTATTCAGTTAAACCAATGATTCGTTATTGGAGCAGATAGCAACAAGCATTTCATCGGACATGCGTATTTTTTATTTTCCGGTGGATTTCCATGGTTTCATTAATGGAAATTGTTTGATGTAGTGAGTAATAGACTCTGGTTGTTCACCGTTCAAGAATTCTTGTTTAGGAAGTTCATATCATCTATACATAGTGTTTTGATCTAAGATTTCAATTCTTCCATGTTTCAGCAGTAGCATATTGTTCCATGGAGCTAAGGTCCAAAATATGGAATAAAAAGTGTTTCCACGACTCTACTACCCGGCCAATCCTGTTCCACTTAATCCCATTTTCATGGCCACATATCTTTACGGCTAAGGAATGGGAAATCTTTCTCCTGTTACATGAATCAAATGTTTTATTTCATCCGGGAAAAGCCATCCCCTTCTCAACACTGTCTTTGTCATTTGATACAATAGTGTTCCCTTAGATAGGAAGAGATTTGATAAATACTGATAACTCTCGGATAGAATATTAGAACGGAAAGATCCATTAGATAATGAACTCTTGCTTCTAAGCCATTTCTGGCGATGAATCAACAATTTGCAGTACTTTTCTTGCCTATTCCCGATGAACCAGCGTGTATACATAGATGTAGGAGAATCCGTTTGGGAAGTAATAAGCACCTTTGACATCTCTTCATATGCAAAGAATTCTCGACGTGAAAACACAGAGACAAAGGACTGATCTTTGAATAGGAAAAAGAATGGATCTGCAGGGTCCCAAATGAATTGGCTTATTCGAAAAAAGCCTTGTTCTTTGGAAAATCTATCTGGTGTCCGGTACTGCATGGTTCCCCTTTGCAAGAACTCCTCCTCATGCTCTTGAAGCTCATCCTCTTCATGATAAATGCTCCGCTTGCCCTGAAATGATCCGGCCCGATAGGGAAATCCCAATTCAGTGGGCCTTTCAATACAATCAAATAGATTGGTCCAAGGGCGCCATATTTTAGGAGCCCAAACTATGTGATCGAATAAATTCTCCTCCATTTGTTGCGGGTCGATGTCCTCTTCCTCTTCTTCAAACTCCGATTCGTATTTTTCATAGTTTTGAATCATATCTAACTGATTCCTTCGTTCGGACTGAAGAAGTAATGTCACTCGATTATTATCAAACTGACTGCAATCTTTTTCTGTCCGTGAGGATCCCAATAGAGCGCCTTCTAGTTCTAATAGGCCATGAACTAGATCAGAATCATTCTCAGCAAATCTATAAGAAGCGATCCAATTATTTTCATCAGGTTCGGGTGAAGACCAAAGATCTTGAGCGACCAATCCGGCAGAACAATTCAAAAGATAAAGAAGTATCGTTAATTTCTTCATGCTCGTTCCAAGTTCGAAGTACCATTTGTACAAATAAGAATCCCCTTCTTTACATGATTTCTTCTTCATATAGTTAGATATAGGATCTACGGGGCAATTACTTAGAAGTACATTTTGTGCAACAGCCCTTCCTATTTGATAGAAAAGGATCCCATGATCCTGAATTGATATTACCTGGGATCGCAAATCCCATGTTTGTCTATGAAGAGCTGATCTAATTATATTAGTTTCTATAATTGATTTCTTTTGTTTAATACTAATGGATAGGGCCTCATTGATAAGTGCTGCAAGATCTCGTGCATTGGAACCCATGGTTATGGACCCGAATCCGCACCCACGATCAAACCTGAAGTCCCTTGGCCGGCAAATGGCGGAGGCATGGTAGGAGCCTCTACCCGCTCTAGCATGGCATACTCACTGGGTGATTCAGCAATCCCCTCCGAGGACTCGGCTGAAGCAGAGGGCGCACCAGGAGCTGCTGGGGGAGGATCCAGAGCCTCTTTGTTGGCTTCATCCCACTTGATAAGTCGGTGCATCGCCCTCGAAAATATGATTTCCTCTACAATAACCAGGCAAGAGAATATCAGTTAGAACTAACAAACATTGATGGAAAAGATGAACTTACTGAGGCTGGGGCTAATCCGGGTAACATTAGGGCTAAGGTTCGCTCGGTACATGAGCTCCTCACTCTGCACCAGACCTGGGCCACTAAACTCCATGCCGGAGAGTATGTTCCTGGCACGCTGGTAGGCTGGACTCTGGAGAAAATTCCCTAGTGAGGGAGGAGTCGGCAGATCATCCATCCAACGGAGAGGATTGAAGGGCCGCACAGGTAGTCGGATGAAGAAAAACTTCTTCTTCCACCCTTTGTACAAGGAAGGGAGCCCTCCTAAGAACCTATGGCCGGGATGCGCCGAAAAGCTAAAAGCCCCTCGTGAACCGATCAGAACGAAGAAGGAATGGAAAAGGCGAGGGGTCAGGGGGATGTCGAAGAGCTTGAAGATAATGTACACCCCACCCATCTGAGCAAATGCGTTGGGAGCCATCTGATAAAGGGGGATATCAAAATAGGAGGTCACATTCATGAAAAAAGGAGGAATGAGGAAGCGGAGCCCTGACTCTACTTGCCCTAGAAAGAAGGTAAGGAAACCTACGGGAGGCTCCACCGTCGTCTGACCTACTTTAGGGATCACCACCGCCATCTCAGCCGGAATGCCGTAGGCCTCAATGGCCGCCTGCAAAGCCTCTGCCTCACTCTCGAAGAGGCAGACTCATACCACTCCGCTCGATAAACTTCCATGGTTCCTAAGGAAAAAGACGAGAAGGAGGCAGAAGACTTACACGAAAAGAATCCTTAGGAAAGAAGACGGAGATGAGGTTCACTAAACAACAAAGCTAGAAGGTGGCCAAACGTCTTCGCTTCTCCTTCTTATATGGAGGAAGTTGCCCGCATGTTCGCAATAGGAGCAAGGCACGTGGATGGCAAGAAATCGCCACATCAGGGTAGTGCATGGAACAACCACTTGACATGAGCCTGCTACAGCTGCGCACGTCAGTAAGAGATCGCGAGGAGAACAGTTAGGGCACGTGGTGACGAGAAATTTGTGAAGGGGCTTTGTCACCATTAAAGAGCATCATGCGCCTTTATGATGGATGGACGAGTATCATTGCAGTACCTCGAAAACCATAGAAACCTTTTTGGGGAAGACAAAACCAAAAAGGGATTGCCTCGAGACCCAAGGCAAATTCTACATTTCTCGAACCCAGTAACTGCCAGGGAAGCAGTAACGGGTGCAAGGACCCACTGTGACATAACTTCTTCACTACAAATACTAGTCTAATCAGTTAGTAACTCTTCCTTCGATCAGACTTGAAGGGAGGGGCTTGTGATGGGGTTGAGCACCCCGAGGTTGACACACGAATTGAAGAAGCTATGTGGCAAGATATAGTGAGTCTGAACGATTCTCTTTCTGGAGCTCCCGAGACCCTCTTGGGAAGGGGATCCCTCAAAAGCCCCCCGGGTAGACACAACCCGTAGATCAAATCAGAGGACGCACTCCCAAGATCACCTCGGGAAGTCAGGTCCCCGAGATCACCTCGAGAAGGCAAAATGCCTGGGACCCCTCAGGCCAGAAGACCCCGAGATCATCTCAGGGAAGCGGAGCCCAAGAAGCACTCGGCCTCAAGGAACGGTCCCCCTTTTTTCGGATCTGCAGATAACCATCACCCATTATCGCGAAGTCATCATGACCCATAATTATCGCAATGGGCCAAACTTAATGACGACGTGGACCGTTGCAAAGGTTATCCTGTAACTGACAATTGGGGGGACGTGGCAAAAATCATGGAGACTTGTGAGACAGCCGCCGTAGGTATAAAAGGTACTTCAACCCCTCCGGTAATGGGGTTACACTCTCGTTACTTTACGCATACCTTTTTTGCCTTCATTTCATGTGGGATCGTTTAGAATTGATAGAGGGGGGAGGTGAATATCGATAAAATTTCGGATACGTAAGAGCAATGCGCAGCGAAAAAATTAAAGCAATGCTAACTCGTTTTCTTTTTACTTGGTTCGGAGTCTGTAACAGCTCCTACTCCAAGGTCCACAGTTCTTGACCATTTTCGATGGGCAATTCTATATTTCGGAAAAAGGTGTTACAAACTTAAATCACGAATACAAAATTGAAACAACTTAAAACAAATATGATGACGACTGAAAAGTAATATGAAGAATGGAGCAGCAGGTCGTCGTTCTTGAGCGTTGTTGGCGCTTGGAACTCGAGCACAGGAGATCTGCACGGAGCGCTTGAGTGCTTGAGTTGGAAGAAGTGTTGTTTGGAAGCGGGGGGGGGGGGGGGGGGGGGAGGGAGGGGGGTGAACCCCCTTTTATACTAGTGTCTAGGGGCCTGTGAGGGCGTAGGGTGCCTACCACATCACCAATTTATAAGCGTCCTCATTCGCAGACTCGGCCAACGTCTATCCCCCATCCAGGGCACCTGGGACGTCTAGGGCGCCTCACATGCTAACGTGGCAACCTGCCAGCTCAACTTCGCAGCCTCAGGAAGAAACCCATCTGGGGCGCCTGTATCAACACAGGCACCTATATTCTCGTGCGCCTTAGTCCTCTCAGGCGCCTAGGATGTAGAAACTCGTACCTCTTGCTTCTGCAACCAGGGTTAGTTCTAGAATAACAGTAAATAACAGCCTGCTCTATCTTGGTTCTGACTTTGGGTTTCCAAATAGAACTCTAGGTCGAACCGACGCCTACTATGCTATAACGCCTGTAAAATTCTCTCAATATTTTTCTTTAAAATATTGATCATGCCTATGTGGATTCTTGAGTATACTAGCATGAACTTTAGCATGATCTCTTATATAGATTAAAAAGCTAAGTGCTAATGGACCTTACATGGGCTCCTCTAGTACCATGGCTATTGGTGGACCTTAGGTGGAATTTAACATAAATAGAAATGGGTTACAATTAGGAATATTAGCATAACTCTTGGTGGGCTCTTATGTGGGTCTTGCCAAAAATAAGAGTAAATGGAATAAAAAGAAAATGCATACACCAAGGATTGAACCTTGGACCTAGGATAGAGGCAAAGCCTCATCATGCATGTACTAACCAATTCACCTAGCAAGGGAGTGCTAGTGGAAAAGGAAGAGGATTGTTGTTAAGGCTAAAGGAAGTGAAGAGTCACCATGTGAGGAGGCACCATGCCCCTTCACTTGCCCCTCCACTTAGTATAAAAGAGGGGGATGAGGAGTGAATAGACACCTAAGTTATTTCTCCTCTTTTTTTCTTCCACCAAGGCTCTTCTCTCCCTCTTCCTCCTTCTTCTTGCCGAAAATCACTAAGGGGATTTCCCCTTGGAAAACTTCACAAGAGGACTCCCTCTTGAAGATCCAAGTTCTTCTACAAGGCTATAAGGGTAAAGGGGTTCTAGGGTCAAGAAGGTTTTCTTTTGTTTCTCTATTCAAGGTTTATAACCAAGATCAAGAAAGGCAAGACTCCCTCACCTGTGGTATAATAGTTTTGATATTATCTTTCATGATTTAAGATTTTGTTTGGGCTCTATGTTGAGAACACCATGAACTAGGGTTCCTATAACTTTCGGCCAAGCAAGTTTTTGGGTCTAGGATGATGTTAAAACCTCACTTATACTTCCTAATGCTTTCTCATGATAAATAAAGAATAAATTATGAGTTGTGGAATTTTTGTAGCACCCCAAGACCCTCTACAAGTTTCGGCCACTTCCCTACTTCCATGGTTAGGATTAGATCTAACCCTCCAAGCATGCTTCTTATGTTTCCCTATGATATAATGGATATTAATTATGAATTACATGAATTTTCCATGGACTTAAGCCCCCTATAAGTTTCGTCCAAGAGCAAATGTTACGGCTAGGAGTTAGGGTTAGCCCAATCATGTATTCAAATGACTCCCTATGGCATTGTATGTATTGTATTGGATGTTAATTGTGAATTATATGAATTTTTCCATGTACTTGTGACCCTCTAGGGTTTCGTCCAAGACCAAGTTGTAGGGCTAGGACTTAGGGTTAGCCCCAATCATGTGTTCAAATGGCTTCTTATGACATTGTATGAATTGTATGGGTGTTATGTTACTTATGGTATCTCACATTTTACTTGAATAATGGGACTTCCATCTTCTAGGGTTTTGGCCAAGCACCAAGTCTAGGGTTTGGGTTAGTCTAAGGGTTCAAGTATACTTGTTTATGACTTATTATGATGTATATATATGTTCAAGTATGTTGTATGAATTTTATGATACCTAAAACTCTAACTTTATGTGCTATGCATCATGACCTTGTATGCTTATATTATGTGCCATATTTTAGTAGGTTTTATTTATGGATGTTTTAAAGAATATATCATGAACACATGTGTTGGGAAGTATGTATCATGTTTATGTAGAATTGTGCATGCATTAGGTTAAATGCCTTGAACATATGTATATTATGGTTATGTAGGCCTATGCATGTTTTATGTTGAATGTCATGAACCTATGTAGTATGTATCATGTTCATATGGATCCTACCCATGCATGCTTTATGATAGATACCATGATCATGTAGGCTATGTGATATGTACCATGTATGTAATGCATGCTTACCTTATGTACCATGATCATGCAAGCTTAATGAACTAAAATGATGTTTATGCCCTAATGCATAATTATGTATGTATATCATGCCTTATGAATGAAGATGATGAATGAAGATGATGTTCATGCCTTAAAGGATTTAATGATGTTATGCATTAACTATGAATGATGAAATGCTAAGTATGCTTTATACCATGCTTCATGTATTAAGATCACGTTTATATCTTCAATTATGCTATGAATGTCTATGAATGTATGAATGATGAAGCATGTGAAGCTATTTTACTTTATGAATGGGATTGTATCGGACCGAAGTAAGGGTCCAAGGAATGGGCTCCTTATGAAAGCCTCGGTTCTGGACTACCGTAGCTGTCCACGGTTTTGGGACTACAGCAGCTGTCCAACAGGGATGGGCTCCTTATGTCAGCCTCGGTTTTGGGACTACCGTAGCTGTCCCTACCCTAGTAGGTCGAGACTAGCTACCTCACATTTACTTAGGGATGCGCGCATATGATGTATGTATGTGGTACAAGCCGGGCCCCCCCATGATGTTATGATTTATGTTTAAGTATTTATAAATATGATTTTCAAATAAGCATCCCTATGTTATGTGCATTTAACTCATGCATTCATTCATGTTATGCATCTATGCCATGTCGAGTATATCATATACTTATGTTTATGTCAAGAACCATGCCATGTCAAGTATGTTATATGCTTATGTTTATGTCAAGAATTATGTCATGTCAAGTATGTTATATGCTTATGTTTATGTCAAGAATTATGCCATGTCAAGTATGTTATATGCTTATGTTTATGTCAAGAGCTATGTCATGTCAAGTATGTTATATGCTTATGTTTATGTCAAGAATTATGCCATGTCAAGTATGTTATCTGTTTATGTTTCATGTCAAGAACTTCTCCATGTTAAATATTTTATATGCTTATATTTTATGTCAAGTACTTCTTATGCCATGAACTCTATGCACCTTCATTTCATGTTAAGCACTTCTATATGATGTTTTATGTTACACTCTCCATGTTATGTCTTTCTATTGACTATATGTGATGTATGGTTTTAGTGAGTAGGAAAGAGTCTTACTAAACCTATGTGCTTATAGTTTTACTTCTTATACCGCAGATCAAGCAAGAGGATACTGAGCTAAGGGAAGCAGCAGGAGGGCAAGTGTGTGTGTGTGGCAGTGACTTGGCAAAAGAAAAGGAAAAAGAAAAGATCCTATTACTTATACTTTGTCACATGTCTTATATTTGCATTGTCCTCCTTAGTTTCATGTTATGTCTTGTTTCTCTTATGTTATGACAATGCTAAGTTTACCAAGTAACCATGTTTAAGAATGATAGCTAAGAGAAGCCAACATGATTCAAGTTTTAAATTGCATGGTTTACGCATATGTAGGAAGTTTAAAATTTATTCCGCTGCATTAAGATCTCCATATGCATATATGTATGTTAGCGTAACGTCGGCTTCCGTCTACACCGTAAGGCTGGGAAGGGCGGGCGTTACATATTCCCTCTTCCGGGGGACGCGTCCTCACCTACTCCACTCTGGAGAAGTTACCTTTAGCCAACCGGCTCCTCCGGTTGGACTTTTGCTTGGCTTCCGAGACTGCCAGATCTCGAGACGTCCGTTCCTCGACCCGTCTCTACTTCTGTCACATCTCCTGCCCGGCTAAGACTTCTGCCCGATCTTTCGAATCAGGAATTTGATGCCCAGTCCACGACCAGGACTTATTGGCCAACCCTCGGTCAGGTCTTCGATGCCCAGTCCATGATCAAGACTTATTGCTCAACCCTGCAAGTCAAGAATTTGTGCCTAGCTTACCTAGGACTTTCCTGCACACTAACAGATTCATTAGATAACACCTTAACCTTGACTTTGAACCCTTTGCTATTATCAAAACCCAGGTTTGATCTGGTGCTTCCAACACCAACAATCTCCCCCTTTTTGATCTATGACAACCTAGTTCAAAAGTTAAGTTAAAATACAAATAAAACAGTGTAATTAAAACAGACATATTTTCTCTCTTTCCCCTTTAAAAAATATTTTTGAAAGAATGCATAAAGGTCCCCCTTGATTAAAGATTCTCCCCCTGAAGCTTTCGAAAACTTGCAGTTTTTCAAGAAAAAAAACCATTTGATTGAGGATACCCTTTTTGAGGAAATGTTGAAGTCTTTTAAAAATGAGAAAAGCCACACAAAGTTTTTAGACTTTTTAAAACACCCCCTTAAAAAAATATCCCTTTTGCAGAAATATAATTTAGCTTTTGGAAAGGGAATTTTTGAAAACTGAGTTTTAAAGTTTGGAAAAATTAAGACACCTTTTGAGAAAAATTTGATTTGAAAAAAATTTTAACATTACTTTTTCTTTTCTTACTTTGAAAGGTAATTTTTCCAGCTACTTTAAAAACTTTTGAAGTTGGAAAACTTAAGAGACCTTTTAAGAAAAATTTGTTTTGAATTTTTTTTTAACTTTACACTTAAAAAAAAAATTCACTTTACTTTTTCTTTTCTTATTTGAAAAGGGAATTTTTCAGCTACTTTTGAAAAACTTTTGAAGCTGGAAAACTTAAGACACCTTTTGAGAAAAATTTGTTTTGAAAAAAGATTTTAACTTTACACTTAAAAAAATGTTAACTTTACTTTTTCTTTTCTTACTCTTTCCCTTTGTCATATATCAAAAATCATATTTAAGAAGAAAAAAGTAGTGTATCAGAGCTAGTTTATTTTGTAGAACTAAATTTTGAACGAATATTGAACCAACCCTAGTGAGTCCAAGAAAAAAAGACCAAACAAACTAAATTGAACTCGTTTGGGCCCTGTTTAACCCAGTTAGCTACTTACTAACTGTTATAGAACAACAGCTTTCACTAGGATTAGTCAAGTTAAGTGATACACTTAGTTTGATTGCTGTTCAAATGTATTTATCATCCCAACTGCTCTTGATGCACTAACTTAAAGCATTTTGAGTTAAGGCATAGACCTAAGCATCTCAACCCAGTCTAGGTTATCAAATAGTGTCCTAATGTGCTTGTGAGATGCTGGCTTCTAGATCTATAAGAGCATGCAACTCTAGGGTTGAGTCCTAAGCTAAGTCCATTGCGTAGAAAAACCCTAGTTTTAAAGGGGGTAATTTTTTAGAAAAATCTAAGTCAGAAAAAAGATTTTTTTGAAATTCAACAAAAAAATGATTTTTCTAAAAATATGAACTACTAGTTTAAATTTTTTTTGAAAAAATAAATGAAAACAGTCATATTCTACTAAGCACAATCCTAATTGCCTTCTTAGTAAGCTAAACTTAGACTCAGGTAACGGTTTGGTAAAGATATCAACTAGATTAGATTTTGAGTCCACATGTGTAATTACGATTTTGCCCCTGGCTACGTGATCCCTAACAAAATGATGTTGTACTGCAATATGTTTGGTTCGAGAGTGATGAATAGGGTTTTTTGTAAGATTGATCGGGCTTATGTTGTCAATGAATACTTTAGTTTGGGCATAGACTATCTTGAAATCCTTAAGGGTGTGTATCATCCATAACAGTTGTGCTACACACTCTCCTAGGGCAACATATTCTGCTTCAGTTGTGGATAAGGCAACACAGTGTTGCTTTCTACTGCACTAGCTGACTAGACTGTGTCCTAGTAATTTATAACTCCCACTTGTACTTTTTCTATCTAGTTTACACCCGGCATAGTCTGAGTCAGAGTATCCTGATAATTCAAAGTTGGAGGTCCTAGGATACCAAATACCTACATTTAGGGTACCCTTTATGTACCTAAGGATTCTTTTTACGGTAGCTAGGTGAGACTCCTTAGCACAGGTTTGGTATCTCGCGCACATTCCCACTGCAAACAGGATGTCAGGTCTACTAGCAGTTAGGTATAGTAAACTACCTATCATATTTCTATATTGTTTTAAATCAACTGACTTACCTTCAGGGTCATTGTCTATTTTTGCATTTGTAGCCATGGGAGTACCTAAATCCTTGGAGTTTTTCATTTTGAATTTTTTGATTAATTCTTATGCATATTTTGACTGATGAACGTAGTTACCATCCTTGGTTTGTTTTATTTGGAGACCTAGGAAAAAAGTTTAGTTCACCTACTAGGCTCATTCCAAATTCACTTTCCATAATTTTAACAAAGTCTTTTAAAAAGTTAGTATTAGTTGACCCAAAAATTATGTCATCTACGTAGATTTGGGCTATAAAAATATTTTTTTCTAAGGTTTTAACAAACAGGGTTGAGTCAATTTGACCTTGGTTAAATCCCTTAGAAATCAGATAGGTGGATAGTCTTTCATATCAGCCTTAGGTGCTTGTTTTAACCCATAAAGGGCTTTCCTAAGTTTGAACATATGCTTGGGATTGTCTAAGTCCTCAAATCCTGGGGGTTGCCCTACATACACTTCCTCTTTTATAAATCTATTAAGGAAGGCAGACTTGACATCCATTTGGTATAATTTAAAGCCTCTATGCGTTGCAAAAGCTAGTAACATCCTGATTGATTCAAGTCTAGCTACGGGGGCATAAGTTTCATCATAATCCAATCCTTCAACTTGACTAAAACCTTTATCTATTATGCGGGCTTCATTTCTCATAATCTCACCTTGATCATTTAGCTTGTTTTTAAATACCCACTTAGTGTCTATAACTACCTTACCTTCTGGTTTAGGTACTAAGTCCCAAACTTGGTTTCTCCCAGTTCTTCTTGCATCGCAATGATCCAATCTGGGTCAGGTAGGGCTTTTTCTATAGTCTTAGGTTCTATTTTTGAAATTAGTGCAATTTGACTAAGATTTCTATAGGAAGACCTTGTTTTGACCCCTAAGGTTGGATCACCCAAGATTTGGTCAGATGGATGATTTAGTCTGGGTTTCTTAGTTTTCCTAGAACTAGGTTTAGCCTCAGGTCCGACTGGTAGGTTTGGTTTAGGGATCGGTTCAACTACTTGGGTTGGCTCAACTATTGGTTCAATTGATGACTCAGTAGTTGATTCAATTGATGGTTTAATTATTGGTTCAATTAGTAGTTAAATTTCTTCTTCATCTTGATTTCAAGTATTTAGGCTTGGTGGGTTGTTTAGGTTGATAGTAGGTTTTGTTACATTTTCTTCATCGAATATTAAGTTTATAGTTTCTTCAATTTTAAGGGTTTGTTTATTGTAGACCCTGTTAGTATTGTGAGAGAAGTGTCCTAAGGCAATCGCCTTATGAATGTAATCATTTACTTTAATAAATGAATATTCACTATTTGAGTATACATGTTTATGTATTTGATTGAGATCTTAAACTCATTTACTGAATGCCCGCAGTACAATTCACAATATGAGAGAATTTGTGATGAATTCACAACTAGTGATTATCTCTATATGTGCAATTGTGAAGTATTGAAATTGTCCCTAGTCGATGAATTGATAAATACGGACACTATCAATTCTGTTGAGACTAGCATGGGTTATTCTCTAATCAGCTGATTCTCACTGGCTGGTGACATTGGGATGTCCGGAGATAAACATGAATGCTAGTTAAGGGAACTAGTTCATTGGAGTGACTGACTGTAAAACTTCATATGGTAATCTACATATAGATATGTCAATGAAGTTCTTACTGTAGCTTAAGTGCGATGTTCCTTTGACTTACGGTGTTCAAGTCATCTTGGTCATGGAGACTTATACTTTGACATCTTAAGCAAGCATCTCTAAGGAGGTGTGGACCCAGGATGGTTGGGTATAAGCCGAAGTGCCCGAAGATGTTTGAACAGCCTACAAAGGATTCACCACTCCTTGCAAGGAGATGTATACCCAAGGCCTATCGTCGGATTGTTACTCGAAGCCTCTAGCCAGAGCATCACGTGTTCAAAGTATGAATCTCTCAGAAACATGAGAGTAACTAGAATCCGTAGGACGAGAAAAATATTGCTTGGGCTAGGTGTGACGTAGTCAGCCTAGTGGGGACTAACACACATAGACCGTGTCCTGAACCAACTGGGTATAAGATGGTGAAGGGAATGAGGCACGATTCATTAAAGCTGCTGAAGGGTTTCAGAATAATTTCTGAGGTCAACCGTTGATCTTTCGATTAATTGGGGATCATGATGTACTACTAGGTGTCACTCATGATCGTTCTATAATTGGTTAATTATAGACGACCAACATAAATCGAAAGCCTATTTAGTCACACGCACTACGAGTAGTCCGAGGGATTTAAAACGAGTTGAAAATTGGATTTTCCAATCAAGAGAGATAAGTCGAATCTGAATTTTTCAGAGACGCATCGGAAGCATAAAATGGCTAAGTCTTTTGAAGACTTATTGAAGTAATTAAATGAGTTTAATTCGTGAGATCGTGGCTTGGGTTTGGCCGGCCAAAGAGGGTCCCCACCCTCTTTGTTTGGCCGACCACAATAAGAGGGAAGAACCAAATTGTTTGGTTCAAAATTATAAAATAAACCGCGCGTGGTTTGTCTTATAAAATTATGGATAAAGAAATTTGTATAAAGAAATTTGTATAAAGAAATTTATATAAAGAAATTTATTTATCATGGAAATTAAAATAAACCTTGGAATGGTTTATTTTATTTTATAAAATCAATAATGGATTGATTTACCATGATAAAGAAATTTATATAAAGAAATTTATATAAAGAAATTTCTTTCCATAATAAAAGGGGAGACATGGTTGTTTTTATTATAAATTAAGTTATAATAAAAACTTGGCATGATGGAATAATTCATAGAAAAATTTATATGATAAATTTCATATGAAAATTTATTCCATAAAAAGGAGACTTGGCGATTGAGAGGCTATTATATAAAGGAACCAAGGCAAGGCTTGGAAATTAATCCAAGAGATCAAGGATTCTTGCCTAGCCTCTCTCCCTCTCCTTCTCTCCCTCTCCCTCTTCTAGTGCCGCCGGCCCTAGAGCCCTCCCCCTTTGCCGTGAGCTTCCACCACCAAGAAGAAGCCGAAGAAGAAGAAGAAGCGGGCGCGACTCCTTCCCTCCTCCCAGAATCTTGATTCCGTTCTTCGTTTGGTGGTTAGTTTTTCATCTCTCTCTTGGTATTCTTGTCGTGCCTTTGGAGAATCTAGTAGTTCTTGTCGGCACGAAACTCGTGGCTTTGCGAAGTCATCCCGAAGAAAACTCGGCGTGGACGCGAATAGAGGAGGAGCTTCCAAGGGACGCTACGGTTGGATCTCGTCCCTTTCTACGAGTTACGTGAGGTATTAAGTAAATTAGTTTACTTTTTGCAAAATTTTAAATGTATGATCATGTCTCCACAACATAAGGTTGCATGCTAGATATGTGGTTAAAATAATTTGAGAAATTATTTATGCTAAACCTTCCGCTGCACGTAATTAAATTTTAAAATTACGAACCCGTATCCATGTCAACATGCACCCGGTCCCAACAGACCCTATATGCCCTACCTGTCGTTGAGTATCTTATAAAAGTTCCTGGGGTTGATTTTGATTGAAATTTTCCTAGGTAATCCTTAGTATTCAAAATGTGTACTTTACACCCAAATACCCTTAAATAATGCAAATTTGGTAGTCTGTGGTAATAAATTTCATAAGGGGGTTTGTTGTGTCTTTTATTTATTAGGACCATTTTTGAATGTAACAGGCTGTGTTTATCGCTTCTGCCCAAAATTGATTGGATAAGTTGTATTCATTGACCATGGTCCTAGCGGCTTCTTGAAGGGTTCTATTTTCCCTCTCAACTACTCCATTTTGTTGGGGGGTTCTAGTGCATGAAAATTCATGGATATACCCATTAATTTTACAAAATTCATTAAATTTCAGATTTTTTAAATTCTCCCCCATGGTCACTCCTAAGTCTTTTAATTTGTGTGTCATTTTGATTTTCTAGCATTTTACACAAATTGTTGAATGAGTCAAATGTTTCATCTTTGGTTTTTAAGAATCTAACCCAAGTAAATCTTGAATAATCATCAATAATTACTAAGCAACACCGATTCTCGCTTAGCGACTTGGCTTCATGAGAATCAAATAGGTCTAGGTGTAGGAGCTCAAGTGTGGCTTGGGTTAAGTCTGATTGGGTTGATTTGTGGGTTGACTTAGTTTGTTTACCTTGTTAACATGGATTATAGATGGTAGTTTCAAAGTTTTTAATTTTTGGTATCCCTTTAACTGGTCCAAGTTGACTTAGTTTTGAAATTAACTTTGTATGGGTGTGGCCTAGTCTTCTATGCCATAAATTGGTTTCTTCTAGTTGAGTTAGAAAACATTTAGGTGTTGTAAGTAGGTTAATAGTATAGACATTGTTCTTTCTATTACCCTTAAGTGTAATTCTGGGTCTGTAAATTCCTAATCAGGCAGTCAGAGTCAGTAAAGGTAACTACATAACCAGTATCACATAGTTGGCTAATGCTATGTAGGTTAAATTTAAAGTTATCAACTAGCAACACCTTTTTGATAATGAAATCAGAGTTTAGTTCAATATTACCTGACCCAATTACCTTAAGTGTGGCATTGTTGCCAAATGCCATTAAGCCAAGGTCTTTGAACTTGATTTTAGTGAACATCAATTTATCCTCAGTCATGTATCTGGAGCATCCACTATCCAACATCCACTGGTCCAAATCTTTATGTTCCTACACATAAAGTATTTTTGATTTGGATCTATTTATGTAGAAGTAAGGATAGATTGATTGAATTTCACTGCCAATCTGTCTCACCTATATCTAAGGATATCAAACATGTTGATCTTATGGGTTTCTTTTGTGAGACCGGTTTTCAGCTAGGTTAAAATTTTGAGTTTTTAATTAATTGAAGTTTTGAAAATTTAGTTTGAATTAATTTAAAAAAATTGAGTTTTAATTCATTGTGGTTTGAAAAATTGAGTTTGAAAAAAAATTGAGTTTTAACTCATTGAGGTTTTAAAAAATTAAGTTTGAATTTTAATTTTGAAAATATTAATTTTAATTTTAATTTTAATTTTAAAAATATTAATTTGAATTTTAATTTTGAAAATATTAAGTTGAAATTTAATTTTGAAAATATTACGTTGAATTTTAATTTTGAAAGTATTAAGTTGAATTTTAATTTTGAAAGTATTAAGTTGAATTTTAAATTTGAGAATATTAAGTTGAATTTTAATTTTGAAAATATTAAGTTGAATTTAATTTTGAAAATATTAAGTGAAATTTAAATTTGGTTTTGGAATTTGTTGAATTTGATAAATGTATATTAAGGGTAGAATTAATTTGGTTGGTTGGGTTGGACTATATTATTAGGTCCTAGACATCTCACCCAATGCTAAGTGATAAAATATGTTTCTTTATCTATTTTGTAAGATGTATTAATTTTATCTTGCATTTATGTTAATTCTATGATTTAATTGAAACTTGTGTTAGATTTGAGTTTAACAAATAGTAGTTTAAAAGTAAGTTTCGATAATTGACTTCCAGGTCTTGGCGAGGCACAGAGGCCTTCTTTGGCCGTAGCTTTATTGGATTAACAACTCTTTCCTAGACAAAGCCTTTTAAAGAAAGATCATTTTCAAATTACTTTTTGAGACACTCTGATCTAACTAGCTTAGGATTTGGAGAGGTAGCTTCGACTAGTTTCACCGGACTAAACAGACCAAATAGGGTACGCCTTACCCTACCTGACTCCTTAGACAGGCTTCCCTAATGTCCTATCATCTCACCTCATCCTAATACTGGGAAGTTATGTGAAGGTTCATGGACCTAGGGTTCCTTGGGGATTTTCGGCCAAGGGCATAACCTAGGGCTAGGGTTGGGTTAAACCTACCATGATGCTTGTGTATGAGTTACCAAGATATATGTTTAAGTAAGATGGAGGAAGTTCTATGTTAACCAAACCCTTAGTTTGTATGTCATGAATTATATGTTGAGTCATAGATGTTTAGACATGTGCCATGATTTATGAATGATATGTATGTATGCCATGTCTTATGAATGATATGTCATGTTTTATGAATAATATGCATGTATGCCATGTCTTATGAATGATACGTATGTATGCCATGTTTTATGAATAAGATGTATGTATGCCATGTCTTATGAATGAGGTTAAAGTACATGCCTTTAAGGCATAACGATGATGTTAAGTATGATGAATGAATGATGATGAATGACAAGTATGATGAATGAAAGATGATGCTTATGTCTTTAAGGCATAAATATGCTAAACGACACGATCGATGGTCGACGGTACGACGGTCGAGAGGACCGGTAAATGGGCCGGTAGACGGGCCGAGCCGTAACAAGTTATGCTATGTTAAGTATGCCATGAAGGTCTCATGAATGATGAAGCATGTAAAGTATTTTACTTTATGAATGGGCTTGTACCGGACCGAAGTATGGGTCCAAGGGATGGGCACCTTAAGAACGCCCCGGTTCTGGACTACCGACTATGCTATCCACGGTTCTGGCACTACCGAAGCTGTGCAACAGGGATGGGCACCTTAAGAACGCCTCGGTTCGGGGACTACCGACTATGCTGTCCTTACCCTAGTAGGTCGAGGCTAGCTACCTCGTATTTACTTAGGGATGCGCGCTTATGATGTATGTATGTGGTATAAGCCAGGGCCCAATGAATGATATGATGATTATGTTAAAGTATTTAAAAGCATGTTTTTAAAGATTAAGCATCCTTATATATATATGCAATTGCCACATGCATTCATCCATGTTATGCATTATACTTATGATAAGAACATTATGCAAAGTAAGTTTATGCAAATGATTTTATGTATGTTTATGCTAAGTTAGAATGCCATGATTTTATTTATGTACATGATAGTTTAGGATGCCATGATTTATTTATGTTTATGTTAATTAGAATGTCATGATTTTATTTATGTTCATGATAGTTTAGGATGCCATGATTTATTTATGTTTATGTTAATTAGAATGCCATGATTTTATTTATGTTCATGATAGTTTAGGATTAAGTTTATGCTAGGTTAGAATGCCATGATTTTAGTTATATTCATGATAGTTTAGGATGCCATGATTTAATTATGTTTATACTAGGTTAGAATGCCATGATTTTATTTATGCTCATGTTAATTATGATGTCATGATTTAATTATGTTTATGCTAGGATAGAATGCTATGATTATATTTATGTCCATGCTAAGTTATGTTGACATGATTTAATTGTGTTTATGCTAAGTTCGGATGCCATGATTTCATTTAGGTTCATGTTAGGAATGTTTATGAGGTTATGTTATTATGTTTATGTTTATGCCAAGAATTATGCCATACTATGAATGTTTATGATGTTTATGTCTATGCCAAGTATTATGCTAAGCCATGAATGTTTTATGTTTATGTATATGCTATGCTATGAAAGTGACTAAGTTATGTTCAAGTCATGTCAAAGGTATGCTAAGTGCTCATAAAGACTTATGTGCTGAGTAAAGCACTAAGTATGTTAATGTTTAAGATGCTCATGATTAAGTGATGAATGGTTTTAGTGAGTAGGAAAGAGTCTTACTAAGCCTGTGTGCTTATAGTCTTATTTCCTTATACCGCAGATCACACAAGGGGACAGTAAGGAAGCAGCAGGAGGGCATCAAAGAATGTGTGTGATAGTGACTTGGCCAAGGAGCAATATGGTTGCTTGTCTTATGATAGAACTTTACCTTTACTATTAAGTACTTAAATGTGACTCTATGACATGACGCTAAAGTATGACATGATGCTAAGTAGACATGATGCTAAAGTATGACAGGATGCTAAGTATGATATGATGCTAAGTATAAAGTTAATATGCCCAATTCCCATGTTATGATGCTAGAAATGGTAGTAAGTGCATGTAGGTGTAAGTTTAAAGGTTTCCGCTGCATTATGATGTCTACATGCCCTAAGTATGTTAACGTAACGCCGGTTTAGGAAAAGGAAAAAAAAGCGGGCGTTATAGGTTTAATATGAAAATACCATGTAACTTGAATGAATATGGGATGAGGCATCAAGAAGAGGTTCAAATTAGAACTTTGGGTTGAGTTTAATTGGTCAAATTTAGATAGTTTTGAGAAATGTATCAATCTTGGGATTCGGGATAGTTTTGGTTGAAGCTATATTTTTCCTCGGTAGACATAGGATCCACAAATCTCTCCACGAAATTTTAATTTTTTTTGGAGATTTGTGAAATTAGTTATGCTTTTCTGAAAATCGACTGAAAAACTAAGATGACAGGTATCAGTCGACTGGCTCAGAGCTAGTCGACTGGTCGATAACACAGAACCTTCTGTGAGTTTTACCAGTCGACTGCCCTGGAGGCAGTCGACTGGTCTCGAATGTAAAAACATTATGTGAGTTTTCCTAGTCGACTGCACTAGAGGCAGTCGACTGGGATGCGGGTTTTATAATAGAAAAAGAGCGCGGGGGGCAGCCAAAACCTAGGGTTTTGGCGTGCCACCCCGACGACTCTTTCCTCTCCCGAGTTCCCTTTGCATTCTAAGCCTCTCCCGAGCCCTAAAATCTCCTCCTAAGCCCTCCTCTAACCTCAATCTACTCCTAGGGTTGGTTGAAAGTACCTCTCTTCAAGTCAATCTCTCAAAACCAAAATCATGAAGAGGTTAGCGAAAAGGTATCATGATTTAAGGTTTAGTTCTTCATTTAAACCTTGTTTTGGAACTAATGTGGTATTTTATGCATGTTTTCTTGTTATTTTTCCTCTTGGGGGGGGGGGGTGTCTTGGTATGCATGTATGCATTGGGTATTTTAGGGTTGTGTCCAAGAGATCAAGGGGTGAAGGTTCATCCCATCAAGATCAACAAGCCCCAGGAGAGGGCAGATTTAAATCGTTAGAATGCAAGAAGAGATTTGAAGAAAATGAGTTTACCCAAATAAATTGTAGGTATCTTAATAAATCCTAATTCCAAGAAAAGTGTCCTCAAATCATTGAAATAGTCACTCATTTTGGTATAGAACAACTTGTATATTGTCAACATGATATCAATGTTGACTTATGTAAGGATTTCTATGCCAACTTGTATTGATTCGGAAAATAATCTTTATGAGTCTAGAGTGGCCGGTGTCACCATCCCTTTCTTAGCCATGATTTTGGCTAGTTTTTTAGAATGTCGGGCATCCAACAATGCGAACACCTATTTCCCTACTGTCGTTGAGCCGCTTGAGTTTCCTGATGTGACCATTGATTAGATTCATTTACACTACTTTAGAAGGCATAGGCATGAGTTTGAGCGAACCTTCGATGCAAAACCCATGAGTCCATTCAGTCATGTTCTGTACAAGATTGTTGTAGAGTGTCTCCTACCCTTCGTTACTAAGGGAAGGGCAAGGATCAGATTGCCTCACCTAGTAATGATGTATGCCCTTGAGCGGAGGTTAGACATAGATGTCTCTCTTCATGTATTTACCTCCATCTGTCACTTTTCCTAGAGTGTGAATGAGAAAATCTATATGCCTTTTTGTCATGTTTTAACTGAGTTTTTCTAGTTGCGGTTTGGCATCCGCGTCACTAGCGGTCAGATTAGGCACCTGTCCAAGGATTATGACTAGATAGGTACTCGTCAGTTATCCCTGGCAGGCATTGAGAGTTGACAGGGGGAATTTGTGTGGAGACAGCGTCCAGAGCCATCTAGCTTAGATGAGGAGCCCACTGGGATTGTTACACGTGCGGAGTTTACTCAGCTCCGATCTGATGTCCACGGGATCTAGGAGGACATGGATGGTATCCGGGAGGATCTCCAGAGCTTCCAGTAGCATCACCTGAGATTCCAGGAGACTATTCAGGGGGAGGTCCATGGGATCCGAGGTAGACAGGATGAGATATACGAGATGCTGTGACAGATGCATCTCTCACACCGGGCTCCTCCTCCTCCTCCTCCAGGCGGCGACGACGACATGACATGATATGATATGCTTTGGTGACTTAGTGTTGAGAGTGTTTTCATTTGATGTATTTTTATACCTCTCAAACACTCATTATTCTGATTTGTATTATTTTGGTGACTTCAGGGCTATGGCCCTTCTGATACTATGGGTTTTGATCCTTCTTATCTTTATGTATGATACATTCTGCTTTATGATGAATTATGAAGTTTTTGTTCATGCTATGTTATGTGGATTTATGATTTAATTTTAACTTGCTCTCTTCTATCTATGATTTGCCACATGGATTGATTATTATTTTATGATACCTGATTTGAGTTTTGGTTAAAACTAGTAGATTTTATCTATGTTTTCATGATGTGTTTTTGAAATTTCATATTAATTGGTTTGCCTAAATTCATTGAGTGTATTGAATGAAAAAGGTTTCTATAGATAAAGGCATTTTAAAAAAAAGGGTTGTTTTTTATGATCATCTAGAGTTAAGAGAGAAAAAGGGGGAGCCTTTGTCAAAATGGAAATATCTATCTGAAAAGAGGAGGTTTGGGAACCATTCTATATGTCAAATAGAGGTAAATAAAATTGGCAGATATGAGGAAAAATGATTGAATTTGAATGTTGATACAAAATGACATTTTTTGGAGGAAATTTGAATTTGTACCAAAAGTCAAGCATGTTTAGTATTTTTCATGAACCAATTTTTTTCTAGGGTAGGGAATACTTTAACAAACGTGCTTGTAAAATTTCACATTTTTCTTGATTTTTTGAAATTTTATACGCGTTTCTAAATTTCGGCTGGAAAATCAAGAAATGGCGTATCAGTCGACTGCCTTGGGGGCAGTCGACTGATAGTGTGGGCAGATTGTGGTTTTGTGATTTTGAGAGGTTTTCAGAAATCTGGTTAAGTTCTATTTGGCACCAGGGGTAAGGTTGCTTGGGGCAATCATTTTTATGGTGTCAAAGGGGGAGAACTTGAGTGTTAAGTTAGATTTGGGTTGAAACTTAACTTTGATTGATTGGTGATACTTTGGAGTTAAGTTGGGACAACTTAACCGGTTATTGTGAGTGGAGTTAAGTTGGGAAAACTTAACTTGGAATTAGAAATAAGGATTGAAAATTGGGAGAAAGCATAGGTTAAGGGGGAGGTTGCCTCTTGTGTGATATGCTTTGATTTTCAATTGCTGTTACTGTTGTTATTGCTTTTGTTATTGTTATTGATATATGTTTACCTAACTTAACATATTGCCACACATCAAAAAGGGGGAGATTGTTGAGGCAATCGACCTTGAGATGATCTGGAGGATCATAGGGTTTTGATGTGTGTGGACAATATGGTTAAGTTAGGGTTTATTGTGTTCTCATATGTGTACATGAGTGTTCTCATAGGTGTACAGGTACACATGGACTTGGTTGATGTCTTCAGGTGAAGGATGGTATGGAGGCAAGCTGGAGGCTTGCATGCGCATCCGAGGGACCGTTGGATAGCAGGGATGATGAGCCGAGGGGCACGTACTTCGAGGCGTACGTGAAGGGTGGCATGGAGGCAAACTGAAGGTTTGCATGCGCATCCGAGGGATGAGGGCCGAAGATGAAGATGGCGTGAAGGCAACAGTCGAGGCTGCTGGTGAAGAGTCAACCGGGTTGTGAGGGTCTGAGTATGAGTGATTGTACTTAGGGGCTTAGCCGGGAGGGTTTGAGTGCGGAGTGAAATGTACTCGGGAGTGAAACCCTAGACTTAGGTGTGTACCAGTCGACTGCTAGGAGGGCAGTCGACTGGTGTCAGTTGGAATAGGCTGGCAGATTCGACCATTGTACAGCAATGGTCGAATCTGACTGCGACCAGTCGACTGCCCCAGGGGCAGTCGACTGGTAGCGCTTGTTTCAGATTCGAGCCCTATTTAAAAGGGCTCGTTTCAGGCTACTATCTCTTGACGAAACTCGCTTGGGTAAAGTGAGTTAGTAGTCTCTTGTGCTCAGATAGCGTCCGAAGTGTTGTGGCGAGGTTTCTTCACCCACAAGGAGTGACAGAGTTAGCCGGAGGTTATCCGGGGCATGATCCACTGACGGATTCTTGGATTAGTCACCCGTTCGGGGTGGATACTAAGTAAATCTTCCGTGTTAGCATTGGTTAGTATTTGTTTGATTGTTTTTATTGTATATTCCGCTGCGCTAACAATCTTGTAGAGAAAACGACGAAGAATTGCTATTCACCCCCCTCTAGCAACGTCTTCGATCTATCAGTTTCAACCCGGATGTTATCTTTCGCCAACTTGCGAGATAGATATGAAATCAAATCATAAAGCTACGATTCGGGATAGCCTCTTACCGTTATTCGTTCATCCTCCAAGATTGATAACTTTCCGGTGCCGACGTCTTCTTCCGGTTCTGATTCAGATTTTGGAGTTGAGATCTTCTGAGGCGGTCAATGCGAGAAGATTGGAGTGTGAGGTCTCTTCTTCATCTTCCAGACGATTCGTCCCACGTGGCTTGTAGTGCCTTCTTCCTCCGAGTTTTCTTGTTTTCTTTCAAGTTGGGATACTCCGATTTTAAGTAACCCTTCTTGTTGCACCCGTAACAGGTTACGTCGCTCTTCATTTTTTGGCTTGTGGAAGGTTCAGCTAGATCGTCCTTCATTGGTGCAGTCTTCTTCTTTTGCTTTTGTTTCTTCAGTAACTTGTAGTAGTTGCGAGCCATCCGCACCAGTTCTAGATGATCGATTCCATCGTCATTGGATTTCGAATTGGAATCTGACTCGGGTATCGATTGTAATTTTTTCTTTTTTGGTTTTCCATGAGTTTTACTTGCAAATAAAGTCATACTTTTCTCAACCTATACAGTATTAGTTTGTTCATGTAATTCTAATTCAGAAAATAATTCATCAAGTTTTGTATCTGAAAGGTTCCTAGAAACCTTGTAAGCATCTACCATAGATGCCCACAAAGAGTTCCTTGGGAACGAGTTTAGGGTGTACCTTATTAGGTCACAGTTTTCCACCTTATGACTTATAGTGTGTAGTCCGTTCATCAGCTTCTAGATCCTTGCGTGGAGCTGTGCTGCTGTTTCCCCATCCTGCATCTTGATGGAGTACAACTTATTGAGTAGAAGATCGTGTTTGCTGATCTGCGTATCCGACGTACCCTCGTGCAGCTCGATCAACTTGTTCCAAAGCTCCTTTGCGCTGCTGAAGGGGCCGACACAGTTGAGCTCTTCCTTGGTTAAGCCACATTGAAGAGTCTGTGTGGCTTTGGCGTCTGCTTCAATCTTCTTTTTAAGTGGAGCATCCCACTCTGAGTATCCTTGCACTTCACCTTGTGCATTTTTAAGGATCTCCAATTCGGACTGGATGATGATCCACATGTCCACTTGAGTTTTCAGGTGGACCTCCGTCTTGCTCTTCCAGTAGGAGAAATCTTCTCCTGAGAAGAGTGGTGGTCTCGCGGTGTTGTAGCCTTCTTGCATGGCCATAGAAATTTTTAATCTGAAAATTTACAACAAAAACTTTGTTCCAAGACTGAGTCTTGGATTAGCAGTGCGGTATGAAAAATAAATGAAAATCGAGTGGTGTTGCACCAACCTCGAATAATGAGAAATTCACGAATGATAGAAATTTTACAAACAAAAAAAACAAAAATCCAAAAATTGCTCAATTGGTGGTTGCACCAAATTTGAGCTGCCCGCTCTTAAAGCACTTGTGGGATTGTTTAGAATCGATAGAAGAGGGGGGGGGGTGAATATCGATAAAATTTCGGATACGTAAGAGCAATCCGCAGTGGAAAAATTAAAGCAATGCTAACTCGTTTTCTTTTTTACTTGGTTCAGAGTCTGTAACGACTCCTACTCCAAGGCCCACGGTCCTTGACCATTTTCATTGGGCAATTCTACATTTCGGAAAAAGATGTTACAAACTTAAATCACGAATACAGAATTGAAACAACTTAAAACAAATATACCGACGACCGAAAAGTAATCTAAAGAATAGAGCAGCAGGTCATCGATCTTGAGCATTGTTGGCACTTGGAACTTGAGCATGGGAGATCTGCACGGAGCGTTTGAGTGCTTGAGTTGGAAGAAGTGTTGTTTGGAAGCAGGGGGGTGAACCCCCCTTTATACTAGTGTCCAGGGTGACTGTGAGGCTGTAGGGCGCCTGCCACGTCATCGATTTGTGCGCATCCTCATCCGCAGACTTGGCCAATGTCTATCCCCCATCCAGGGCGCCTCACATGCTGATGTGCCCTGCCAACTCAACTTCGCAGCCTCAGGAAGAAACCCATCTGGGGTGCCTGTATCAACACAGGCGCCTGTGTTCTCGGGCACCTGAGTCCTCTTAAACGCCTGGGATGCAGAAACTTGCACCTCTTGCTCCTGCAACCAGGGTTCGTTCCAGAACAGTAGTAATGACAAAATTAAGTGTAAATAATAGTCTGTGCTATCTTGGTTCTGACTTTGGGTTTCCAAATGGAAGCCTAGGTCGAACCGACGCCTACTGTTCCCTCTTCCGGGGAATGCGTCCTCACCTACTCCACTCTAGAGTAGTTATCTTTCGCCAACCGGCTCCTCCGGTTGGACTTTTTCTCATCCTCCGAGACTACCAAATCTCGAGACATCTGTTCCTCGACCCCGTCTCTACTTCTGTCCCCAGCTCCCGCCCGGCTAAGACTTCTGCCCGATCTTCCGAATCAGGACTTCGGTGCCCAGTCCACGACCAGGACTTATTGCCTAACGCCCGTTCAGGTCTTCGGTGCGCAATCCACGACCAGGACTTATTGCTCAACTCTGCAGGTCAAGACTTCGTGCCTAGTTTACCTAGGACTTTCCTGCACACTTAACAGATTCATTAGATATCACCTTAACCTTAACTTTGAACCCTTTGCCATTATCAAAACCCAGATTTGATTTGGTGCTTCTGGCACCAACATTTCATCTCTTGGATCAAGGCACTGACTTGAGCGTCGGAGTGGGCTCCGCCGGACAACCTCCGGCGTGTTCCCCTAACGCTCGTGTAAATCTCGCAGGATCTGAGCTCTTCTTCTAGCGTCAGCGTCTGCGTGGGCTAAACCCTGGTGATTGGCCGTCAACGTCGATTCCTTCCAGAACAGTAATCATAATACCAATGTCTTTAACGACACAGATCAATATGCGGATGTATAGAGTGGAAATTATATGAAATATGATCAGTACATGTCAATTTCCAACTAGTCCAAATTAACCCAAAAAGATCTAAAGATATTTGCAAATACCTTATGCTAAACTGCAATAACAAATCATAATCTAAATTTTATGGTTTCAAAAGGAATCTATATTATATTTACAAACAACAAATGCTAAATAATAGTAGTAAATTATGATATCATATTCAGAGTATCAAACAAACATATAAATTCTTATTAATATTTTAAACATTAAGTATGTATATTAATCAAAATAAAATATTTGTCTTTATTAACATAGAGTAATAAAATAAATACAAACTCTAACTAGATGAATTCTTTTCCATAAGAACTCTCATATCCACAACATCCACATAAATCACCTTAGGCACCAAGCCCTTGGTGAATGGATCTGCCATTATAAAATTTGTGTTGATGTGCTTTACCATGACCTGACGACTTTGAATACTTTCTTTAACCGCTAGAAATTTGAAGTCGAATTGCTTAGACATTGACGCACTGCGGTAGTTCTTGGTATAAAGTGCTACAACTTTATTATCATAGTAGATACTTAATGGTTTGTCAATGCCATCAATAATCTATAATGCTGTGATGAAGTTCTGCAGCCAAATCCTATGATTGAATGCCTCATAGTATGCTACCAACTCTGTCTCCATAGTAGAAGTGACTATTAGTGTTTGTTTAACGCTCTTATAAGATATAGCTCCTCTAGCAAGCATGAAAATATAGCCTAAAGTGGACCTCCTAATATCCAAGCATCCAGCAAAGTCGGAGTCTCAATAACCAATTACCTCCAGGTGATCACCTCAGATACGTGAGCATGTATTCTTTAGTTCTTTGAAAAAAATCGCATTACTCCCTTTACCTTTTTCCAGTGTAACGGTCTTGTGTTACTAACATATCTACTTAAAATCCCAACTATAAATGTTATATTTGGTTGATACAAACTTGTGCATATATGAGACTTCCCACTGTCGACGTATATGAGAATTGTTCCATCTCCTTTATTTCAAGTTCAAGCTATAAACACTGTCATAAACTGAACTTGTCACCTCTTGATACAGGTGTGTCACCAGGTGTACAATTTTGCATGTCATATCTTATAAACATCATTTCAATATATGCTTATTGTGAAAGTTCAAGAATGTCTCTTGAATGACCACTACAGATTTATATGTGTAAAATAAAGGATGCTTCACCAAGATCTTTGATTTCAAATTTATCAAATAGAAATGACTTGGTTTTATTCAAAAGACCCTTATTATTTCTCACAAGTAATATATCGTCAATGTACAGAATAACAAACTTGCTCCCACTGAACTTGACATATATGCACTGATCAACGATGCTCTACTTAAATTTAAATGAGATAACCACTTGATCAAATTTTCGGTACCATTAATGGGACGCCTGATTCAAATCATAAATAGATTTCTTTAATTTACATACTAGGTGCTTTGAGTTTGAGGACTCAAAGTTCTCTGGTTACACCATATATATAGATTCCTCAATGCCTTTATTGAGAAAAGCAGTCTTTACGCCCATTTGGTGTAGCTCCAAGTCAAAATGAGCTACAAATACCATAATTACCCTTAAGGAGTCTAAGTGAGAAAATCTTCTTATAATCAATGTCTTCCTTCTGAATATATCCCAAAGTGTAAGACTCGTCTTACACTTTTCCACATTGCCCCTTAAATCTCATTTGGTTTTAAATATCCATTTACAATAAACGAACAATAAAACTTCAGGCAATTTGATAAGTTCTCAAATATTATTGTCTGCCACAGACTTCAACTCTTCTTACATGGTGTTAATCCACCTTTCAGAGTCAGAACATTGTTGACCTCTTAGAAAAATGCAGGATCACTTTCCAACCCTATGTCAAAATTATGCTCTTGGAGATAAACATAATCACGAGAATTTATGGTTCTCCTTTCCTTTGTGGATCGCCTTAAAGACACTTGTATTTGAGGTGGTTGAGGTACTTGCTTATTAATATGAGGTCATACCTCAATTTCAGTGGTAGGCTCCTCCAATTGTATTGGAGATGTCATGGGAATATCTTGGTTCATAATGCTCACTAGATGTGTAATATCCATAATGTACGGTATGTAGCTATACCGCTACTGATTGCACTAGTAGTGATCATAAGAGGATCACCAACACATTCCTTAAAAGATACTTTCCTAATTTTATCACTTTCACTATCCTCAATAAATTTAACATTTTCCATTTTGAAGAAGAATCTATTAGAGGGAACATAAAATTTATACCCCTTGATTTCTCAGAGTAACTACAAAATTATAGCTAGCTGTTCTTGAGTCCAGCTTCCTTTCATTAGGCTTGTAAGGCCTAGCCTCAATTGGACAACCTAGACATGTAAATGCCTAATGTTAGGCTTTCTACCCGTCTACATCTCGAATAGAGTTTTAGTTACTATCTTAGTAGGTACTCGATTGAGTAGGTAAACTGCAGTCTTGAGTGTCTCATCCCACAAAGACTCTGGTAGAGAAGTGAAGGTCAACATACTTCTCACCATGTCTTTGAGGGTACAATTGTGTCGCTTAACTACACCATTTTAACTAAGTATATCAGGCATGATATACTGTGACATAATCCCACACTCATATAGGCTGTAATATTTATAGGATCGTTGCACGTGAGAAGGGGTGACCACGTGAATTTTTAAAATAAACAATGCTTTTTGGAAGTTATAAAAACGTAATTGAGTGCAGCAGAAAATTATGAAAAAGCAATCACGCGAACATAAGTCAGTTTTACTTGTTTCAGAGCCTTCGGCGACTCCTACTGCAAGGCCCAGGTCCCTTGGACATTTTCGATAGGCATTCTACTAATATCCTCTACCGATAGAAGTTAAGTAAGTTGATAATCGTTCATACCAGGCCCTAAGTGCTTGTTTTAGTCCATATAGTGCTTTAGTAAGTTTGTAAACGTGGTCAGGTCTTTCTAAGTCCTCAAACCCGGGGGGTTATCCTACATATACTTCTTCTTTAATGAATCCATTTAAAAAGGATGACTTTACATCCATTTGATATAGTTTGAATCCTTTGTGGGATGCAAAGGCTAATAACATCCTAATGGACTCAAGTCTAGCTACTGGGGCATATGTTTCATCGTAATCTAACCCTTCTACTTGGCTGAATCCTTTCGCTACTAAGCGAGCTTTATTTCTGACTATTTCTCCTTGATCATTTAGCTTATTCCTAAAAACCCACTTAGTGTCAATGATGGATTTGCCTTCAGGTTTAGGTACTAGTTCCTAGACTTGGTTCCTCTCAAATTGGGCTAACTCTTATTGCATAGCTATGATCCAATCAGGATCAGGTAGGGCTTCTTCTATAGTCTTAGGTTCTATTTTTGAATTCATCGCTATTTGACTAAGGTTTCTATAGGAAGATCTAGTTCTGACTCCTAGAGTTGGATCACCCACAATTTGATCGGTTGGGTGACTGAGTTTGGGTTTCTTGGTTTTTCTAGAACTTAGTTCAGCCTCAGGTCCGGCTGGTCGGTTTGGTTCACTATTTGATTCAACTCTTTGAGATGGTTCAATTATTGGTTCAATAGTTGGTTGATTTGACTCAGTCGTTGGTTCAATAGTTAGTTCGTTTATGGGTTCAATTAAGGATTCAACATCTTGTTGATTATCTTCTTGATCAGTATTTGATGATGCCAGATTTGGATTGTCAGATTTTGAGTTAATTTCTTCGTCAAATATTAGATTAGTTGTTTCTTCAATTTTCTTGGTTTGTTTGTTGTAAACCCTATAGGCTCTACTTGTTGTTGAGTATCCTAAGAAGATGCCTGGGGTTGACTTAGACTGGAATTTACCTAGATAGTTCTTGGTGTTTAGGATATGGACTTTGCACCCAAAGACCCTTAGGTAGTGTAGGTTTGGAAGTCTATGGTAGTATAATTCATAGGGTGTTTTGTTGTGTCGCTTGTTAATCAGGACCCTATTTTGGATGTAGCAAGCCGTACTAATTGCTTCTGCCCAGTATTGGTTTGCTAAGTTAAATTCATTGAGCATAGCCCTAGCGGCTTACTATAGTGTTCTATTTTTTCTTTCGACTATCCCATTTTGTTGGGGGGTTCTAGGACATGAAAATTCATGTATATACCCATTTACCTTACAAAATTCCTCAAATTGTTGATTTTTAAACTCTCCCCCATGATCTCTCCTAAGTCTTTTGATTTTAGTATCGTTTTGATTTTCAATTAACTTACAAAAGTTACTGAATAGGTTTAGGGTTTCATCTTTGGTCTTTAGAAACCTAACCCAGGTGAACCTAGAGTAATCATTAACTATTACTAAGCAGTATCGGTTTCCGCTTAGTGACTTGGCTCTATGTGAATCAAATAGGTCAAGGTGCAGGAGCTCAAGTGTGGTTTGAGTTTGATCAGATTGGATTAGTTTGTGATTAGACCTGGTTTGTTTACCTTGATTACATGATTCACATATTAAGTTTTCATGATTTTTAATTTTAGGAATACCTTTAATTAGGCCGAGTTGGGTGATTTTTGAAATAATTTTTAGGTTAGTGTGACCTAGTCTCCTATGCCAGAGGTTTAATTGTTCTAACTGAGTTAACATGCATTTAGGTACTAGGAGTAGGTTTATAGTGTAAACATTATTTTTCCTAGTGCCCTTAAGCATGATTTCTGAGTCTTGCAGGTTTCTAATCAGGCAGTTAGAATTGTTGAAGGTAACTACATAACCAGAATCACATAACTGACTTATGCTAAGCAAGTTAAATTTGAAGTTTTCAACTAAAAGAACTTTCTTAATAACAAAGTCAATTTTAAGTTCAATATTACCTGACCCAATTACCTTGAGTGTAGCATTGTTGCCAAATGCCACTGAGCCTAGGTTCTTGAACTTGAGTTTGGTGAATTTCAATTTATCTCCAGTCATGTGTCTGGAGCAACCGCTATCCAACATCCATTGGTCCAAATCTTTATGTTCCTACACATAAAGAGTTTTATTGATTTGGATCCAATTAGAATCAGGAATAGCTTAAATTGATTTTCACAACCTAGTCTGTCTCACCCAATCTAGGGTTAGCAATCACGTTAGCCTTACAGGTTTTGTGAGACAGGTTTTGGTAAATAGAATTATTTTGAAAAATTATGATTTATTTTGAAGAAGTCTAATTAATTTTTGAAAGCAATTTATTTGAGTTTATTTTAAAAATAATGTTTGAATCTATAATTAACTGAAAATTTGTGTTAGATTCGAATTTGACAAAGAATAATTTGAATTTGAATTTCAAAAATTGGCTTCCAGGTCTTGGCGAGGCACTAGGCCTTCTTTGGCCGTAGCCTTAATGGATCATCAACCCTTTCCTTGACAAAGTCTTTTAATGAAATTTCATTTTCAAAACTATTTCTTGAAAAATTCTGGTCTAACTAGTTTGGGTCTTGGATCGGTAGCTTCGACTAGTTTCACCAGTCTAAAGAGACCAAGTAGAGTATACTTGACCTTATTAGAATTGGCTTCCCTAACGTACTATCATCTCACCGCCACCCAATACTATGTTATTCAAATTTCAGTTAAGTTGGTTCAGTCCTTAAACTAACCATTCCTAAGTCTAAGCATGGCAAATTGCAGAAATTAAATAAACAATCAATCATGCAGATTGCAAACATGAATTGAATTTTATCTAACAATAAATATTGTTTTAAATTTGGCTCCCCCTGGACTATAGTCACGATAATGGTTTGGCAAGATGTGAATCTTGTCCTTGGGGATCCAATACTGATTTGATCCAGTTTGTTTATTCAGGTACAGTTTAGGTACCAATGCCTGAACTTTAGGTCTGGACTGGTTCAGTACAGCATAGTAGGATCTTTGTCTTGATTTGGTTTTATAGCCTAGTCCGGATCGATTTAGAACCGATTTTTGTTTTCCAAGAATCATGTCAAGACCCTTGGAACCAGAAGTGAATCGTTCTAAAGCTGATCTAAGATCCTTAACTTGAGTTTTCAGGGAGGAGTTCTCTTTCTCAAGTTTTTCAACTTGAGTAGAGGTTCCTTCTTGAACCTTCTCAGTTAAAGATCTAGAGTCAGCTCCCTCTTTCAGGAGTTTTACTTCCTGTCGAAGGGATTCGACTCGGAGTTTAGCTTTCGCCAAATCTCGAGAAAGATAAGAAATTAACTCATTTAACTGACTTCTAGAAAAACCACTTACCTTGATTTCGCCGTCGTCTGAAAATGTTAGTCTGTCATCGTCCTGTTCCGATTCTGACTCGGTCTCGATTTCTTCTGAGGCGGTTACCGCTAGCAGGTTCGACTGTGGGACCTCTTCTTCTTCTTCGGAGGAGGACTCATCCCACGTTGCCTGAAGTGCCTTCTTTCTTCTTGCTTTCTTAGCTTCTTTTAGGTTAGGACATTCGGATTTGAAATGTCCCTTTTTGTTGCACTCGAAGCACGTCACACTTGATTTGTTCTTAGTTGATTCAGCTTGATCTTCCTTCTTTCGGCTGACTTTTCTTCTGTTGGATTGATTCTTCAATTCCATGTAGTAGTTCCGGGCCAGTCGGACCAGCTTAGGTCGGTCTCCTTCGTCGTCTTCTGAGTCTGAGTCTGAATCAGACTCGAGTGCAGGTTGAGGTTTCTTTTTGGATACCTTTCTAGCTTTACCTGCAATAAAGGCAATGCCTTTCTCGGCCAAGGTGCAGTTAGTCTGCTCATGCAATTCAAGTTCTGAAAACAATTCATCTAGTTTAATTTTTGAAAGGTCCCTTGAAACCTTGTATGCATCTACCATAGATGCCCACAAGGTGTTTCTCGGGAAAGCATTAAGAGCGTACCTTATCAGGTCACGGTTTTCTACCTTGTAACCGATTGTGTGTAGTCCGTTCATTAGCTCCTGAATTCGGGCGTGGAGCTGAGCTGCTATTTCATTGCTAATTTGAGTATCTGAAGTTCCTTCGTGTAGTTCGATCAGTTTCCCCCACAGCTCTTTAGCACTGTTGAATGGACCCACTCGGTTCAGCTCCTCTTTTGTTAAACCGCATTGGAGGGTCTGGGTCGCCTTTGCATCAACTTCAATCTTTCGTTTTAGAGCGGTATCCCACTCTGTGTAGGTCTGTGGTACTCCTTCAGCATTGTTTGGAATCTCCAGTCCGGACTGGATGATTATCCACATGTCCACCTGAGTTTTCAGGTGGACCTCCATTCTGCTCTTCCAGTAGGAGAAGTCCTCCCCACTGAAGAGAGGTGATCTTGTAGTGCTGAAGCCTTCTTGCATGGTCATTTTATCTGAAAAGTAAACTTAAAGGAAAGAAAAATATCCCAAGACTTGGTCTTGGATTAGTAATGCGGATAAAGAAAAATAATTATCGAGGGGTGTTGCACCAACCTCGATTAACAAGAAAACTTCGAAAAAGTAAAAGAAAGGAAAAAAATCCGAAAACTTCTCAAACTGGTGGTTGCACCAAATTTGAGCTTCCCCGCTCTGATACCAAGTGTTGGATCGAAAAGAACGATAGAGGGGGGGTGAATATCGTAAAATGTTCGGATTCGTAGAAGAGAATTAGCAGCGGAAATAAATAAATTAAAACACACGCGAACACCACGATTTTACTTGATTTGGAGTCGCAGTCGGCTCCTACTCCAAGGCCTACGGTCGTTGACCGTTTACTGCGGGCAATTCTATATGTGCGCAAAAATAGTTTACAAAATGTATTACAAGAGTAGTACAGTAAACTTAAAAGCAGCTCTTCGTTACCGACGTCCGGTGTAGATTGTATTTTCGGAGCAGAGGGACGTCGTCGGCGCTTTTATCTCGAGTCGGGAGGTTTCCGGAGCAGAGCGTGGGAGTCGAAGAGCGTGAATGTGTTGGAAGAATTGATTGTCCAAGCCTTGGGGTCGAGGGGCCTTTTTATAGCCTCTGGGGGCGCCCGGAACGTCGGGGGCGCCCCCCCACGTGTCAACCAATCCGAGCACCTCTCGGTCAGCCGTTATCCCTTCGGGATCGGGCTGAGGTTTGACTGGGGGGCGCCCGGGACGCTCGGGGCGCCCTGGATGACTCTATCCGCTGGCTTCTCGCTGGCTTGACTTTTATCCACTTCGTTGGCTTGAGCTCGGGGCGCCCGGACCATCCGGGGCGCCCGGGAGCATGGGGGGGGGGGCGCCCGGGAGCACGGGGGCGCCCCGCCCAGTTAGCTTCCGAAACGTACATTTGCTCCACTTCTTTTGTATTCACCTTGGGGGCGCCCGGGACACTCCGGGCGCCCTACTCAGCTTCTGCCTCACTCCTTTGAGGTCCTCTGAGCTGCAGACACTCGTTCCTTCGGTCCTACATCCATGGTTATTCCAAAATAATACAGAGCAATAATATGTTAGTTCTATACAGCCTTAGCTGTCTTGGTTCTGACTTTGGGTCTCCGAAATGGAGCCCTAGGTCGAGCCGACGCCTACTGTTCCCTCGACGGGGAACGCGTCCTCACCTACTCCTCTAAGGAGAGTTTACCTTTTGCCAACCGGCTCCTCCAGTTGGACTTTTGCCCGATACACCTGACCAGGTCTTCGTGCCCACCTTCCGAGCAGGTCTTGGTGCCCACCTTCCTAGCAGGTCTTCGTGCCCACCTTCCGAGCAGGTCTTCGGTGCCCAGCTCCTTGCCAGGGCTTCGTGCCCAGTCCTCGACCAGGACTTCGTGCCCACCTTCCGAGCAGATCTTCGGTGCCCAGCTCCTTGCCAGGGCTTCGTGCCCAGCCCTCGACCAGGACTTCGTGCCCAGTGTACCTAGGACTTCTTTTCCTGTAAACTTAGTGAACATGTTAAATAAACATAATATCTTAACTTTTGAACCCTTTTGCCATTATCAAAACACAGGTTTAACTTTGGTGCTGTCTGCACCAACAGATTGTCTCATATCAGTCCTAGACATAAGAGACACAAATGAAGGTTCTTTGGGTCGGTAACCAATACCGGCACTATTGTAGACTGCCCTTTGGGCATTCAATATCATGTCTAGGGACTTAGAGCTAGTTTAGAACTTCTCAAGAATATTCTTGAGTCTCTCAACTTCACTCTTCAATGATTTGTTTTCTACTTCTAGCAATTCATCATGCAAATCATCTACATCCTCAACCTTAGAGGATTTCAAATTTTCAACCTCAAGTTTCAATGATTTAATCTCATCCTCTAACATCTCAACATGCAAGTCATCTATGTTATCATCCCTAGATGCTTTTAATTGTTCAATTTCCAATTGCAATGTTTTAACCTTATACTTTGACTTCTTTAACATATTGGTTAAACATGCAATTGCTCTATAACATTTCTCAATTCAGGAGAAGTTACCTCTTCATCATCCGAAGATGATGAAGTCGCGTTTGAGGAGTTGGAAGATTCATCACTGCTCTCTTGATCTCCCAATGCCATGAGTGTCACATGCCTTGTGCTCTTCTCCTCCTTCTCTTCATCGGATGAGCTTGAAGAGGATTCATCCCAAGTGGCCTTCAAGGTCTTCTTCTTCTTCATGGATTTTTCTTCTTTCCTTTTGAATTTCTCCACCTTTTTCTTTAGCTTTGGGCATTCACTCTTGAAGTGCCCTTTCCTACCACACTCAAAACAAGATACATTAGTCTTATCAACTTTAGCTTCACTAGGGTTACCTTTACCCTTGAAGCGTCGACCCCTTCTCATCATTCTTCTCACAAAGTTTGCCATCTCGGAGGAGGAAGAGCTGCTGCCATCTTCCTCGGAATTGGACTCGGATTCGGAAGAGGATGAAGATGAAGAGACTTCCTTCTCCTTCTTCTTCTCCTTCTTCTTCTTGTTGGATCAGTCCCCTGCAACTAAGGCAATCCCCTTCTCCTTGGGGCCTTTGTTAGCCATTTCATGCAATTCCATTTCGCAAAACAAATCATCTAACTTAACAATTGATAAATCCTTGGAGACTTTGTAGGCATCCACCATGGATGACCATAAAGCATTCCTTGGAAATGCTTTCAATACATACCTCACAAGGTCGCAATTCTCGACCTTTTCATCAATCGAATGAAGCCCATTGAGGACCTCCTTGAACCGGCTATGTAACTCACTTACCGTTTCATTCTCCTTCATGGAGAGATTTTGAAGTTGGTTGAGGAATAAGTCTCTCTTGGCGATTCTTGAATCCCGGGTGCCCTCGTGGAGTTCGATGAGCTTGTTCCACAAGTCTTTTGCACTGGTGAATGGACCAACCTTGATGAGTTGATCTTTGTTCATGCCGCATTGAAGAGTGACGACCGCCTTCGCGTTGGCTTCACTCTTTCGAGTTTGTTCGGCTATCCACCGCCAAGACTCAAGTTCCTTGCCTTCATCATCCTTTGGAGGGGTGATGCCCTCCTTCACCGCGAACCAAGTATTGATGTCCATTTTCAAGTAATGCTCCATCTTTGATCTCCAATATTGAAAGTCAGCGCCATCAAAGAAAGGTGGTCAAGTAGTGGAGAAACCTTCTCTCAAAGCCATGGACGATAGCTCTCGGTTGTTAATCCACAAAAACAGAGCCCCAGGCTCTGATACCACTTGTTGGAACCCGGATGGCTAGAGAGGGGGGTGAATATAGCCAAATGCTTGGACTTTGACACTTATCGAATTTTTGCACTTAGATTTGTTAGTAGCACAGCGGAAGTAGCAAGAACAGAGTATGCAAAAAAATAGAAAACGAAAGCAAACTAACACAACTAGCAAGATCACTAACAAGGAGGGTTTATAAGGTTCGGGGGGCCCCTACTCCTTGGCGTGCCCGTAAGGTGGGCGATCCCTTGATCGTCGGCATATCAAGCCCCAGTGAACATCGGATAGAAAGCAACCTCCTTCTCGGTGGAGTAACCTCTCCACAGCATTTCAATCAAGGATATAGTTTTAAGCACAATGAAACACAAGAAAGGTCTTACTTAGCACTTAACAAAGACAAGAACACAGCAAGCTTCTCCTGAGCTCCACCCAGCGACGATCTCACGCAAGAACCCTTTCTCCGTGTCTTCTCGCTGTCAGACTCAAAGCTTCTTGTTCCTTCCTCCAAGTGCTCAAGCAAGGGATGGTTGCTTCACTGATTATAGTTGCTTACTCAAGATGATGGGATCACAGAACACACAAGCAAGGATGTGGAGAACACAATCGCGCAGCAAGAACATGTTGGGACCGGGTGCATATTGACATGGATACGGGTTCGTAATTTTAAAATTTAATTACGTGCAGCGGAAGGTTTAGCATAAATAATTTCTTAAATTATTTTTAACCACGTATCTAGCATGCAACCTTAAGTTGTGGAGACATGATCATACATTTAAAATTTTGCAGAAAGTAAACTAATTTACTTAATACCTCGCGTAACTCGTAGAAAGGGACGAGATCCAACCGTAGCGTCCCTTGGAAGCTCCGCCTCTATTCACGTCCACGTCGAGTTCTCTTCGGGATGACTTCGCAAAGCCACGAGTTTCGTGCCGACAAGAACTACTAGATTCTCCAAAGGCACGACAAGAATATCAAGAGAGAGAGATGGAAACTAACCACCAAGTAACGGAATCAAGATTCCGGGGAAGGAAGGAGTTGCGACCCGCTTCTTCTTCTTCTTCGACACCTTCTTGGTGGATGTGGCTTATGGCAACTAGAAGGGGCGCCGGCCCTAGAGGAGGGAGAGGGCGCCGGCCCTAGAGGAGGTAGAGGGTGCCGACCCTAGAGGAGGTAGAGGGAGAGAAGGAGAGAGAGAGGGCTTGCTTCTTAATCTCTTGATTGGAATTCAAGCCTTGCCTTGGTTCCTTTATATAGTAGCCTCTCCATCGCCAAGTCTCCCTTCTAACGGAATAAATTTTTATAAGAAATTTATCTTATAAATTTTCCTATGAATTATTCCGTTATGCCAAGTTTTATTATAACTAAGTTTATAATAAAAACAAACACATCTCCCCTTTTATTATGGAATAAATTTTCACAAGAAATTTATTATATAAATTTTTCTTATCATGGAAAATTCAATTCATAATTGATTTTATAAAATAAAATAAATCAATCCAAGGTTTATTTTATTTTATAAAATAAAATGATGGATGGTTTTGTGAGTAGGAAAGAGTCTTACTAAGCCTGTGTGCTTATAGTCTTATTTCCTTATACCGCAGATCATTCAAGGGGATAATGAAGGAAGCAGCAGGAGGGCAAGAACGCATGTGTGACGTAGTGACTTGGCCCAGGAACTATATGTTTACTTATGTGTTTGAATAATGACTTATGGAACCTTATGATATGATTGTTGGGACCGGTAGACGAGCTAGAGGGGGGGTGATTAGCTCCGATTCGCTTGTAGATGATTTGTCGCGGCGGAAGACTTCAAGCAATCGCTAACACAAGGATTTACTTGGTATCCACCCCGGTCGGGTGACTAATCCAAGGATCCACTCTCCTCACACTCTCATGCACTACGAAAGTCTCCTTCTTGAGGTGGAGAAGCCTCTTACAAGCTTGTTACAAAGATACAACAAGAACAAAGCAAATACAAAGAAAATCTTACAAGATTTACAAGTAAGCTCACACTTTGCTTTCCTTGCTATCTTCAAGCTTGTGATTGCCTCTTGGACCTTGGAAATGCAACAGCACTAAGCTCCAAAGCTTCCCTTGAAATGGCAATGAAGTTGGAGAAGAAGAGGAGAAGAACTGCGGCTTCAAACCTGCGCGAAAGTCCTTATACCTGATGCCTAGGGTTTGGTAATCGATTACCCAATCGATTACCACGTAGGATTTAGCCGTTCAACGGCTAGTTTTCGAACGGTAATCGATTAGCCAATCGATTACCCGTGCCCTGAATCGATTACCCAATCGATTCAGAGCTTCTCTTTCTCTCGCGCAAACTCTGTGATCGATTACCCCAATCGATCAAGAGACACCTTAATCGATTACCCAATCGATTAAGGGAAGGCTGAATCGATTACCCAATCGATTCAGCCACCCTCTGTCCTCTCGCGCAAACTTCCTTAATCGATCCACTGATCGATTCACTCAATCGATTACCCAATCGATTGAGTCCAACCTAACTTGTTTCCACAAGTCTAGGATCCCCTACCAAGTGTCCAGTCAACCCCGTTGACCAACCTGGATTTCTACTGCCTAGCTCCCAGCTCGGACTTAACCTGGTTCCCAACCAGATTCGCCTAACCCTCGAGTTAGGTCTAGTCTCTCGGTAGACTTCCACCTTGCCAGTATGCGATCTCCCCGATCCATCTGGACTTCACCTAGTCCCACTAGGTCTTTTCCCTTGCCAGCGTACGATCTCCCCGATCTACCTGGACTTCACCTAGTCCCACTAGGTGTGCCTAGTCCCACTAGGTCTTTTGCCATGCCAGCGTACTATCTCCCCGATCTACCTGGACTTCACCTAGTCCCACTAGGTCTTTTGCCAGTCAAGCCTCCAGTCAACCTTGACCCACTTGACTCACACATCACGACCACTCAAACATCATTATCAAACATCGAAACATACGACCATTCAATTTGCTTTCCAAGCTTACCAGACCTAAGCTCACCCGAGCTTAGTCAAACTAGGTCAACCCTGACCTAAACAAGATTGCACCAACAATCTCCCCCTTTTTGATGTTTGACAATATGTTTGAGAAAGACTAATCCCTATTAGCCTTTCAATCTCTCCCATATTTCTCCCCCTTTGACACACATCAAACCTCTCCCCGAGAGTCTATATGGTCAAAGGCAAATCCAATGAAAGTCCATACCTTTCATTTAAACCCATGCTCACCCATGAGCACTCATGAAGATTCCCAATCTCCATTCATTCACTTACTCCTTAAATAAAAATTCAACCACATGTTGTTAAGGAAGACCTCCCCCTCAAAACATGCTCTAAACCTCTATCATTGCACCAACAATGTTTTTGAGTTCCTAAATCTTTAGGAGAACTCAACTTGAGGTTATTGAGATTTTGGGATTCAAAACTTGAATCAAAATCTCTCCTTAACCCTTAAATGTTCACCAAACCATTTCCCCATTTTGATGTCACAATGAAATTTACCCAAATATACTTATAAAAGTATTTCAAGGGGTTAGGGATTGGTAGGTTAAAAAAAAAAAGGGTTAATAGACTGAAAATAGACAGTTTCAGTCTCACCAATCGATTGGTGTTGGGAACCAATCGATTACCAGCCTGCCTTAATCGATCAGCCGATCGATTACGGCTATCTGTAATCGATCACCAGATCGACTACCCGAGCTTCTGTGCTCGTAAAAGGGTCGACCAATCGATTGACCAATCGATTGGACATAGTCCCAATCGATCACCTGATCGATTGGGAGTTTCTGAAATCTGAAAACAATTTCAGATCCGAAATTCAGAAACCCCTAAATAATTCTACAAAATTCGAAAAATTCTAAAATTTTGTGTAGACATTATTTATACCATATACTATCAAGGAAAAATAATTTTCTATGAAAATAACCTCCTTTTTCAAAGATTGACACAAAATTGGAAACGATTGAAATACTTCAATGTTTTTCATTATTTTGTGTCCATTTCATCAATGATGAGTGCTATCACAAGATAGTCTTCACCAAGGTTTTCCAAGATAGTTTTGAAATGTTTTTCAAAAACAATTTCCAACCATATTCCTTGGGCTAAATGCACATGACTTGCACATTAGCTTTCCCAATGATTGGAGTTCATTTAAATTCTTGTTTTGATGATCCTAAAACTCACTAAGATGAGGATAAATCAACACCTTGAGTTTTGTTCATCTTCCTAACATCTCACTTGTTCTAATGTGTCTCAAAAAGCACACAAGTCACCTTATAGTCTTAGTGAGATGTGAAAGTCATGTTCTCCCTAATCTTAGGGTTCATGCATTTCTACCTAGGCATTATAAACTTTGATCATCCACCTAGGATGTCAATTAATGCCTATGTCCTTAATTTCAATAAGAATTAAATTTATGCATGATTATGACTATGACATGCATCATATTAGAATTTTCAAAGGAAATTATAAATAGATGATGCATGTATGACATGACATATAATATTTTCATAATAAATATGAATGATGAAATATGATGTCATGGCATGTGATGAGGCATACAAAACATAGCATAGAAGCATAAAAGAAAAATACCTAGATTTCCTATCTAAGTACCAATAACTCATCTCTAAGCCATTGATCATCCTAAATTTGCCCTAATTTCCAAGATAATGCCAAAACTCCCCAACTTGGCCTATCTTTGTATTCTAACTTAGTTGTGCCAACTTTATCAAGTTTAATCATCCAAAAATATAGTTTGGCACAAGTTTACTCCTCCTAGAGTAAATGAAATGAATCCTTCATTTTCAAGGGTAGTGACTCCTTGAAAATGTCCCAAAGTGTCAACTTCATCAAGGTTGGGTTAACTACCCTTCCAATTTGAGTTAACACTCCCTAGACCTATCTAGGGTGTGGCGAACACACTCTTAGGAACCCAAAACCTATTGGTGCTCCTTGGGTGTTCTAGGTATTCATTAGGGATAACTTCCCTTGATACCTTCTTTATGACTTTTCTAGGCTTGTCCGAAGCCTTAGTCATCTTTGTCTTGTCTTGGTCAACTCTAGGGATGGCTTCCCTTGTGGCCTTGACTTGACCCCTAGACCTAGATTTAGTTCCATATTTATATGGAACTCTATGATAGGATGGACCATCATCCTTAGTCTTAGGTTTGTACCCCAAACCTTTCTTGCTCCTAGAGGATCCTTGATTTCCTAAATCTAGGTTTTGATCCTTAGATCCCTTAAATAGATTTTCTATTCTATTGAGGGATTTTTCTAATTTATCAAGTTTTGACCTCAAAACTTGATTTTCCATCAATACTTCATCAAGACTTGGTTTTCTAATATAGCCTTGGTGATTGTCTTTCTTAGCCTTGGATTGGGTAGGTCTACCTTGGAAATTCCTAATTTGTTCCCTATCCTTAGAGGTGGTAGTCCTAGCATGGAAAGCTCTATAGTTTTCCTTAGGTTTTTTATACCTCCTATTTTCATGATAAATAGCATTAAAGTGATAATAGTTATCTCTAGCATGCATATTATCATGATGAAAATAAGTACCATTACCTAATGGTACCTTAGTGTTATTCTTGGAGGCTCCCCCTTGACTTGAGCTCCTCCTTTTAGCCTTGGTGGGATTCTTCCCCTTTGGACATTGATTTCTATAATGTCCTTTTTCTTTGCATGAGAAGCACACAATGTGCTTCTTATCCTTCTTTGCCATGGGAGCAACCTCCTTTGGCTTCTCCTTGGGCTTGGGTGCCACTTGCACCTTCTTTTTGACCAATTTGGGACACTTACTCTTGTAGTGCCCTCTTTCCCTACACTCAAAGCAAATGATATGATTTTTATTTTTGCAAATTGAAATATCTATACCTTTGCTTGTAGGGGTGTTGCATGACTCTTCACTTGATCCGGAGGTAGAAGCTTCTTCCTTTTCCGGAGTGAATGGCCTTTGCTCCCCCTCAATCCTAGAGGTGGAGACTTCTTCTTTCTCCTCATTGACCTCGGATGATGATGTTGACGCTTTTCTTTGATCCGATGCCAATGGCACTTCTTGCTCCTCTTCAACCCTTGAAGTGGAGACTTCTTGAGCTTCATCTTCGGATGTTGAGCATCTCTCAACTTCCGAATCTTCTTCCTCCGATGAAATTCCTCTTCGGATTTGTCTTGATTTGGTATAGTGGAGGGGTCTTCATGAAGCCTTGCCAATTTGCTCCATAGCTCTTTGGCATCTTCGAATTCTCCAATCTTGTCCAAGATGGTGCTTGGCAAAAGGTTGACCAATAGCTTGATCACTTTGTAGTTGGCCTCGCATCTCTTGACTTGCTCCTCATTCCATTTGCTTTTCTTGAGGAGTTTTCCTTTTGAGCTTGTTGGAACTTCAAAGCCCTCCATTAGAGCAAACCATTGCTCTATATCCATCATGAAATAATTCTCAATCTTTGACTTCCAAAGATTGAAATTTTCTTTGTCGAATGGTGGAGGTGCCCTTGTGTCATAGCCAAACTCCATCTTTGAAGTTGAAACCCCTTGATGATGACTTCTTGAAATTAGGGTTTCTTTCAACTTCTTCTTCTTCCTCTAGCTCTTGCCCTCTTGGCGATGAGTCCAATGAAGAGCAACCTTGCTCTGATACCACTTGTTGGGACCGGTAGACGAGCTAGAGGGGGGGGGTGATTAGCTCCGATTCGCTTGTAGATGATTTGTCGCGGCGGAAGACTTCAAGCAATCGCTAACACAAGGATTTACTTGGTATCCACCCCGGTCGGGTGACTAATCCAAGGATCCACTCTCCTCACACTCTCATGCACTATGAAAGTCTCCTTCTTGAGGTGGAGAAACCTCTTACAAGCTTGTTACAAAGATACAACAAGAACAAAGCAAATACAAAGAAAATCTTACAAGATTTACAAGTAAGCTCACACTTTGCTTTCCTTGCTATCTTCAAGCTTGTGATTGCCTCTTGGACCTTGGAAATGCAACAGCACTAAGCTCCAAAGCTTCCCTTGAAATGGCAATGAAGTTGGAGAAGAAGAGGAGAAGAACTGCGGCTTCAAACCTGCGCGAAAGTCCTTATACCTGATGCCTAGGGTTTGGTAATCGATTACCCAATCGATTACCACGTAGGATTTAGCCGTTCAACGGCTAGTTTTCGAACGGTAATCGATTAGCCAATCGATTACCCGTGCCCTGAATCGATTACCCAATCGATTCAGAGCTTCTCTGTTCTCTCGCGCAAACTCTGTGATCGATTACCCCAATCTATCAAGAGACACCTTAATCGATTACCCAATCGATTAAGGGAAGGCTGAATCGATTACCCAATCGATTCAGCCACCCTCTGTCCTCTCGCGCAAACTTCCTTAATCGATCCACTGATCGATTCACTCAATCGATTACCCAATCGATTGAGTCCAACCTAACTTGTTTCCACAAGTCTAGGATCCCCTACCAAGTGTCCAGTCAACCCCGTTGACCAACCTGGATTTCTACTGCCTAGCTCCCAGCTCGGACTTAACCTGGTTCCCAACCAGATTCGCCTAACCCTCGAGTTAGGTCTAGTCTCTCGGTAGACTTCCACCTTGCCAGTATGCGATCTCCCCGATCCATCTGGACTTCACCTAGTCCCACTAGGTCTTTTCCCTTGCCAGCGTACGATCTCCCTGATCTACCTTGACTTCACCTAGTCCCACTAGGTGTGCCTAGTCCCACTAGGTCTTTTGCCATGCCAGCGTACGATCTCCCCGATCTACCTGGACTTCACCTAGTCCCACTAGGTCTTTTGCCAGTCAAGCCTCCAGTCAACCTTGACCCACTTGACTCACACATCACGACCACTCAAACATCATTATCAAACATCGAAACATACGACCATTCCATTTGCTTTCCAAGCTTACCAGACCTAAGCTCACCCGAGCTTAGTCAAACT
>JAGFNQ010002193.1:214646-361028 GCA_024364735.1 Boesenbergia rotunda | reverse complement strand
CCGACCAAGGTAGTCTCTACTACTCCATATGAGATATGGAATAGTAAGAAACCTCACTTAACTCACCTTAAGATATGGGGTTGTCCTGCTTATGTGAAGCGGGTTGTATCAGACAAATTGGACGCTAAGTCTGATAAGTGTCTATTTATTGGATACCCTAAGGAAACGAAGGGATATCAATTCTATCATCCCTTGGAACAAAAGGTGTTTGTTTCAAGGCATGCTGTATTTCTGGAAAAAGAGTTTCTTTTACAAGAAAATAGTGGGAGTGGCATTGAACTTGATGAAGTTCAAGAAACTCCAATAGACATTACAGAGACACCTAGTCTAGACCCACAACCGATAACTCATAGTGATGAGCTATCAGTTGAACCTAAAACAACACCACCTCTTCGTAGATCTGATAGGACACGCAATATTCCAGAGAGATACGGATTTCTCATAAGCGAATCGAACGACGTGTTACTCGTAGGCGATGACGAACCTATCAGTTATGAAGATGTTCTGAGATGTTCAGAAAGGGATAAATGACTTGAAGCCATGAAGTCGGAAATGGATTTCATGTACGAAAACCAAGTATGAGACTTGGTTAACCCACCTGAAGGGATTAAGCCCATAGGGTGCAAGTGGGTTTTCAAGAAGAAAACCGACATGGAAGGTAATGTTGTTACCTTTAAAGCTAGATTAGTGGCAAAAGGATATCGTCAGAAACAAGGAATTGATTATGACGAAACCTATTCGCCAGTAGCTATGCTTAAATCCATTCGGATGCTCCTAGCCATAGCAGCTCATTATGATTATGAGATATGACAAATGGATGTGAAGACAGCTTTCCTTAATGGAAACCTGCTTGAGGATGTGTACATGATACAACCTGAAGGTTTCACATCGGTTGATAAAACCAAAGTATGCAAACTTCGACGATCCATATATGGACTGAAGCAAGCATCCAGGAGCTGGAACATCCGTTTTGATGAGACAATCAAAGAGTTTGATTTCTCACAAAATCCTGACGAACCTTGTGTGTACAAGAAGGTTAGTGGGAGTGCAGTCGTATTCCTAGTATTATATGTCGATGACATTTTTACTTATAGGAAACGATGTATCAGTTTTACAGACAGTTAAAATTTGGTTGTCCAAAACTTTCTCCATGAAAGACCTGGGAGAAGCAACCTATATCCTTGGGATTAGAATCTAGAGAGATAGATCAAAACGGTTGCTTGGTCTTTCGCAGTCTACATATATAGACCGAGTGCTAAAAAGGTTTAGCATGTCGGAATCCAAGAAAGGTTACCTTCCCATCAGGCATGGGATCAACCTTTCAAAGTCTATGTGTCCGCGCACAGAAGACGAGAGGATTTGCATGAATATGATTCCCTATGCATCCGCAATAGGATCTATCATGTATGCTATGTTATGTACAAGGCCCGATGTATCGTATGTTTTGAGCGTCACAAGCAGATACCAGTCGGATCCGGGAATGGATCATTGGGCGGCTGTAAAGACAATCCTTAAGTACTTAAGAAGAACTAAGGATGTGTTCCTAATATATGGAGAAGGAGATATGGTAATACGTGGGTATACAGATGCCAGTTTCCAGACAGATAAGGATGACTCCAAATCGCAGTCTGGATACGTATTTACTTTGAATGGAGGCGCAGTAAGTTGGAAAAGTTCCAAACAAGACACCGTAGCGGATTCTACCACGGAAGCGGAATATATCGCAGCTTCGGAAGCAGCAAAGGAAGCAGTTTGGATCAAGAAGTTTGTCTCAGAACATGGTGTGCTCCCAACCATTGATGAAGCAGTGCCGGTTTACTGCGACAACAATGGAGCTATTGCACAAGCGAAGGAACAAGGTCTCATCAGCGATCCAAACACGTGCTTCGACGCTATCATCTGATCAGAGAGATTATAAGTAGGAATGACATACAAATTGAGAGAGTTCCCACTGAAAGGAATATAGCGGATCCTTTAACTAAGACCTTGCCTCAAAACAAGTTTGAGGGTCATGTTAGAGCCTGTGGTATTGGATACCGTAGCGATTGGCATTAGGCCAAGTGGGAGTTTGTTAGTGATATGAGAGAAGTGTCCTAAGGCAATCGCCTTATGATGTAAACATTTATATTAATAAATGATAATTCACTATTTGAGTATATATGTTTTGTGTATTTGATTGGGATCTTAAACTCATCTACTGAATGTCCGCAATACAACTCACAGCGTAAGAGAATTTGTGATGGGATCACAACTAGTGATTATCTCTAATGTGCAATTGTGAAGTATTGAAATTATCCCTAGTCGATGAATTGATAAAAACGGACACTATCAATTCTGTTGAGACTAGCATGGGTTATTCTCTAATCAGCTGATTTTCACTGGCTGGTGACATTGGGATGTCCGGAGATAAACATGGATGCTAGTTAAGGGAACTAGTTCATTGGAGTGACTAGCTGTAAAACTTCATATGGTTATCTATAAAGATATGTCAATGAAGTTCTTACTGCAGCTTAAGTGCGATGTTCCTTTAACTTGGGGTGTTCAAGTCATCTTGGTCATGGAGACTTATACTTTAACATCTTAAGCAAGCATCTTCAAGGAGGTGTGGACCCAGGATGATTGGGTATAAGCCGAAGTGCCCGAAGATGTTTGAACAGCCTACAAAGGATTCACCACTCCTTGCGAGGAGATGTATACCCAGGCCTATCGTCGGATTGTTACTCAAAACCTCTGGCCAGAGTATATCATGTTTAGAGTGCGAGTCTCTTACATGAGAGTAATTAGAAATCCAAAGGACGAGAAAGACACTACTTGGGCTAGGTGTGACGTAGTCAGCCTAGTGGGGACTGACACCATAGATCGTGTCCTGAACCAAGTGGGTATAAGGTGGTGAAGGGAATGGGGCACGATTCATTAGAGCTGCTGAAGGGTTTCAGAATAATTTCTTCTGAGGTCAAACCGTTGATCTTTCGATTAATTGGGGATCATGATGTATTACTAGGTGCCACTCATGATCGTTCTATAATTAGTCGATTATAGACGGCCAACATAAATCGAAAGCCTATTTAGTCACACGCACTACGAGTGATCCGAGGGATTTAAAACGAGTTAAAAATTGGATTTTCCGATCAAGAGAAATAAGTCGAATCTGAGTTAATCAGAGGCGCAATGGAAACTAAAAATGGCTAAGTCTTTTGAAGGCTTTTTGGGCGAATTAAATGAGTTTAATTCGCGATCGGTTCGGGTCGGTTTTGGCCGGCCAAAGAGGGTGTTAACCTTCCTTGGGTGGCCGGCCAATAAAGGGAGAATAAACCAATTCAATTGGTTTAATTAATAAAATAAATCTAGCGCTATTTATTTTATAAATTATGGATGAATAAATTTGTATAAAGAAATTTATATAAATAAATTTGTAGAAATTTATTCTTTTTATGGAAGTTAAAATAATCCATGAAATGGTTTATTTTAATTTTATAAAATCAATTAAGAATTGATTTTTCCATAATAAGAAAGTTTGTAAATTTCTTATAAAATTTATTCCATAATTTAAAGAGAAGAGGAATTTGTTTTATTATAAATTAGTTATAATAAGACTCGGCTTAAACGGAATAATTAATAAGAGAATTTATAAGATAAATTTCTTATAACTAATTCCGTTAATTCCGTTAATTCGGTTTAGAGGGAGACTTAGCAAAGGAGTTGCTACTATATAAAGGAACCAATGGCAAGCCCTTATTACCAATCAACTAATCAAGTTGTGAAGAGCTCTCCCTCTCTCTCTCTTCTCTTCTCCCTCCCCTCTCCTCCATTAGGGCCGGCGCCCACTTGGTGACCTAGGGCCGGCGCCCTTCCTCCATCTAGGGCCGGCGCACCTCATCCACTTCCTTGGGTTGTGGCGTGAGCATTCAAGAAGAAGGAGAACCCGAACAAGAAGAAGAAGAAGCGGATAGCGATTCCTCTCTTCTCGGAATTCGATTCTGTTACTTTGTTGGTTAGTTTCCTAATTCTTCTCTTGATCTTCTTTGTTGTGCCTATAGAGAATCTAGTAGTTCTCGTCGGCACAAAACTCGTGACTTTGCGAAGTCATCCCGAAGAGAACTCGGCGTGTACGCGAATAGAGGCGGAGCTTCCAAGGGACGCTACGGTTGGATCTCGTCCCTTACTTCGAGTTACGAGAGGTATAATGTAAATTGGTTTACTTTTCCGCAAAGTTTTATTTTATGATTATGTCAACATACTATAAGGTTGCATGCTAGATACGAAGTTAAAATAATTTAGGAAATTATTTTATGCAAATTCTTCCGCTGCACGTAAAAATTTAAGGTGAGTTAAGTGAGGTTTCTTACTATTCCACGTCTCATATGGAGTAGTAGAGACTACCTTGGTCGGGACTCTGTTTAGCAAGTAAACAGCTGTCTTAATTGCATAACCCCAAAAGGATTTTGGAAGAGTTGCATGATTCATCATGGATCTAACCATGTCCATCAAGGTTCGGTTACACCTCTCAGATACACCATTATGCTGTGGTGTATACGGCGGAGTCCATTGAGACAATATCCCATTGTCCCTAAGATAATCTTGAAACTCTTGATTCAAGTATTCACCACCCTGATCGGATCGAAGTATCTTAATACATTTGCCAAGCTGTTTCTCTACTTCATTTCTAAACTCTTTGAATTTCTCAAAAGCTTCAGATTTGTGTTTCATCAAGAACACATACCCGAATCGTGAGTGATCATCGATAAAGGTGATGAAGTAGCTATAGCCTCCTTGTGCAAGAGTTGACATTGGTCCACATACATCAGTATGTATTAGACCAAGCAATTCTCCCACTGGATTACCTTTTCCGGAAAAGGGTAATTTGGCCATCTTGCCTTTTAAGCATGATTCACATGTATCAAATGAACCGGGTTCAAATGATTCCAGAATTCCACATCGGTGTAATTTGGTCATGCGTTTCTTACTTACATGGCCAAGACGACAATGCCACGTATAGGAGTCTATTCGATTATCTATTCTAGCACGTTTGTTGCTAACTTCGATATTGAAAACATCACCAGATAAATCTAACGTGTAGATACCATTGCACAAAGTTTCGGTCCTATAAAGAACACCATTTAAAGTTATGTAACAACAATTGTTACTAAAAGTTAAATGATAACCCTTTTCATTCAAACATGAAATAGATACAATGTTCTTTATTAACGAAGGAACAAAATAACAATTATCCAATTTTAAGACACGTCTAGTAGGGAGCTTTAGCAAATATGTTCCAATGGCAACAGCAGCAATCTTTGCTCCATTTCCAACTCGCAGATTCGTTTCTCCCTTGACGAGTCTTCTTCTATTCCTTAGCCCCTGTATGTCATTACATATATGTGAGCTACACCCAGTATCAAGTACCCAGGTATCTGAGGAAATAGAGTGACATTCAATAACAAAGATACCTGAAGAGGATGGGGCATCGGATGCCTTCTTCTTTAAAGACTCAAGATAAACCTTGCAGTTTCTTCACCAGTGACCCTCCTTGCCACAATGATGGCAAGTGTCTTTTGGTGTCTTTTCAGTCTTTTTGGCCTTTTTCTTCTTTCCTTTATTCTGTTCTTTGGCCTTCCTCTTAGAACCTTTCATCGAGGAACCAACTAACAGTACCGTCTTCTGATCTTGCTTTACAGAAGGCTCTATAGTCTTCAGCAGGTTGAGTAACTCAGGAATGGTAGTCTCCAGCTTGTTCATCCGATAGTTCATCACAAATTGTGAATAACTTTTGGGCAAACAATGCAGAATTAAGTCAATACTTAGTTCATGATCCATTGCAAAACCGAGTGTGCTCAGTCGCTCAATGTACCCCGACATCTTTAACACAAACTGTGAGGCAGAAGTGCCTTCCTGCATCCTAGAGGTGAAGAGGAGTCTGGAGACTTCGAACCTTTCGGATCTCGCCTGCTCTTCAAATAACTCATGAAGATGGAAGATGATGGTATAAGCATCCATATGCTCATGTTGCTTTTGCAGCTCAGGTACCATAGAGGCTAGCATGATGCAACTCGCAAGTTCAGAATTGGTCACATGTTTCTGATAGGCCACTAACTGGTCTGGAGTTGCATCTTCTGGAGGACAGTTGGGAAGTTGATCTTCAAGGACATAAGCAAGCTTCTCTGCCTTGAGGACTATCCTTAGGTTTCGAAGCCAGTCCATGAAGTTTGGCCCAGTCAGTTTATTGGTGTCCAAAATGGAACGCAAATTCAGAGAAGACATGATCGAGTGATTATCCTAGAAATACAAATTGAGCTTATGTGAGAAGAATGATAAAGAATGCATCAACATACATTAATTAAATCCTATTTATTTTATGATCGAGTGATTATCCCAGTCAGTTAATTGTATGAGGACTTAAAGCTAAATTAGATCATGTCCAAGGCAGTTGGGTGGAGGAGCTCCTGAGCATCCTATAGGTTTATCGGATGACCCCTCAGGAGAGCACACAGATGACCACTTTCCACCTGGTTACGGAGAGGAAGCCATGATCCCCATGGATGTCGAGGACGAATCTCTATGACAGACCGCCTATAGAGACTAGAACGACCAACTACACCTAATGGACCTGGACCTCTTGATGGAGGCCCGAGAGAAGGAAGCAACCCGGCTCGTCGCCTACTAGCAAGGGATGTGTCTCAACTACAATCGATGAGTCATCCCTCGTTCCTTTCAGACGGGAGACTTGGTCTGGAAAAAACTCAAGCCGACCAGAGAAGTCGGCAAGCTGGAACCTCGCTGGCAGGGACTTTTCCGAGTCGTGGAGAAGTTGTGCTCAGGCATTTATTACTTGGAGAACGACAAAGGAAAGACGTTGGATCGACCATGGAATGCACATCACCTAAAGCCCTACAACTCCTAGCTTATCGTAACCCTCTCATAGCCACGCTCCTGATCTCCCTTGTCATTTCTGAATTTTCTTTCCATTCGAATTACTGTTTTGCTTTCTTAATGAAACGAAGCCAGGTTAGCCTGTCATATGAAACTGAGTCTAAATCGTCAGGCTACAGTGTGTATCTCACTCTCTGCGAGTCGAGCTCTAGCTGTATGCCTACGTCCTTTTTAGGGCCCAACGTCTCCCGATCTCGGACATAGGCGGGGTTGAGATCCTCGGGCTGCGGTGTCTATCTCACCCTCCGCGGGTCGAGCTCGGGTCGTATCGCTCAAACTCTCCCGGTCTCGAACATAGGTGAGGTCGAGATCCTTGGATTACGGTGTCTATCTCACCCTCCGCGGGTTGAGCTCTAGCAGTATAGCCTGCGTCTTTTCCCAAGTAAATATAGGATCCATGAAGCTTCCCATAAGATTTCAGAATTTTTGAGAATTTGTAGAATTAGTTAGGCATTTCTGAAATTCGGATTGAAAATCTGAAAATTCAAAATATCAGGCGCCAGTCGACTGGCTTGAGGCCAGTCAACTGGCAAAACCCACAGAATGTAATTATGGCGTGGACCAGTCGACTGGCCGAGGGGCAGTCAACTGGTACGCGGATCTTATAAAAGGGAAGGGCGCGCCGGGAAAGCCAAACCTAGGGTTTTGGCTGCTTATTCCCGACGATTTTCACCTCCTTTGAACTCCTCCTGCATCCTAAGCTTCTCCTAAGCCCTAAACTTCTTCCCTAAGGCCTCCTCTAACTCCGATCTACCTCTAGGGTTAGTAGAAAACCCCCTTCTCAAGTCAACCTACGCGATTCCCAAATCTCACAATGCAAAGGGCAAAGAAGTATGATGGTTAAGGTTTATTTTTTTATTTAGGCTTTGCATTGACGCTAATATGTTGTTTTGTGTGTGTTTTCTTGGTATTTTCTCTTTTTGGGGGGTTGTATTGGGATGCATGCATACTTGGTTCTTTAGAGTTGTGTCTAAGAGGTCACGGGGTGAAGGATCATCCCGACCAAGTTCACAAGGCCCAGAAGAGTCTAGGTTTAGAAGTTTAGAATGCAAAAAAAGATTCGAGGAAAATGAATTTGTCCAACTACCCTGTCGGTATCTCAAGAAAGCATATTTTGAAGATAAGACACCACATATTACTGAGATGATTACTCATTTCGGCATAGAACTGTTGGTGCAGGAAGCACCATATCGAACCTTGTTTTGATATTGGCAAAGGGTTCAAAGTTAAGTATTATTGGTGTTCTAACAAAGTTACTCAAGTGTGCAGGAAAAGTCCTAGCGAAGGGCTGTTAGGCACCTGGCGAAGGGCTGCCAGGAAACAAAGCCCTAGCGAAGGACTGCTAGGCACCTGGCGAAGGAATGCCAGGATACAAAGCCCTAGCGAAGGACTGCTAGGCGCCAGGCGAAGGACAGCTTGGGACTGAAGACCTAGCGAAGGACAGCTAGGCACCGGGCGAAGGACAGCTTGGTTTCCAAGACCTAGCGAAGGACCGCTAGGCAAAAGTTCAACCAGAGGAGCGGTTGGCATCAGGTACATTCTCCCGAGAGGAGTAGGTGAGGACGCATTCCCCGTCGAGGGAACAGTAGGCGTCGGTTCGACCTAGGGCTCCATTTTAGAGACCCAAAGTCAGAACCAAGATAGCTAAGGCTGTATAAAACTAACAACTTACTGCTTTATGTTGTTTTCGGACTAACCCTGGATGCAGGACCAAAGGAACGAGTGTCTGCAGCTCAGACAGCCTCAAAGGAGTGAGGCAGCAGCTGAGTAGGGCGCCCTGAGTGTCCAGGGCGCCCCCAAGGTGAACATGAAACAAATGAAGCAAAAAGGAACTTCGGCTGAATACTGGTCGGGGCGCCCCCAGCAGCCAGGGCGCCCCCAGCAGTCAGGGCGCCCTCAGCGCTCAGGGCGCCCCCAGCCACCAGGGCGCCCCGCGCCTGAAGATAGCGATGAGGATAAGCCTCATCCAGCCGGTACTCCCGCGGAAAAGGTCAGCCAGGGCGCCCTCAGCTTCCAGGGCGCCCCCGTCAAGGACTTATCCTGATTTTGAAGGGATAACTCACTGACCGCGAAGTGAGCGGATCACAGGCCACGTGGAGGGCGCCCCCGAGCTCCAAGGCGCCCTCAGAACCCTATAAAAGGCCCTCGACCCCTCAAGCCTAAAAACAACTTCTTCCAACGCTGTTACGTTCTTCTGCTCCTACGCTTCGCCCCAGAAACCTTCCAACTCGACACGAAAGCGCCAACGACGTCCCTCTGCTCCGAGATAAATTTTTCCACACCGGACGTCGGTAACGAACTGTTTTCTTTCAGTTTACTATACTACTATTGTAATCAATCTTTGTAAACTATTTTTGCACCTCATATAGAATTGCCCAAAGTAAACGGTCAACGACCGTGGGCCTTGGAGTAGGAGTCGACCTAGGCTCCGAACCAAGTAAAACTACCTGTGTTCGTGTGTTGTGTTTTAATTTCCGCTGTGCAATTTCTCTATCTCTAAATCTGAACGATTTACGATATTCACCCCCCCTCTATCGTATTCTCTCGATCCAACAAGAACAACTTGTCTATTGTCAACATGATATTAATCTTGATCTGTGCAAGGAGTTCTTTGCAAATTTGACTTGTCTTGACCTAGACAATAGAGTTTATGAGTCAAGGGTAGAGGGTGTCACCATTCCTTTCACACCAATGGTTTTAGCCACTTTCCTAGAATGTCGGGCCTCGAACAATCACAATACCTACTTTCCAAACATTGTTGAACCACTTGAGTTCCCAGGTGTAACTATTGATCAGATTCATGTCCACTACTTTAGAAGGCATAGACATGAATCTGAGCGAACTTTTGATGCAAAACCCATGAGTCCATCCAGTCATGTTCTGTACAAGATTGTGGTAGAGTGTCTCCTACCCATTGTCACTAAGGGGAGGGCAAGGATCCGGTTGCCTCACTTGGTGATGATGTATGTTCTTGAAAGGCGGCTGGATATAGATGTGTCACTGCATGTTTTTGCTTCCATTTGTCACCTTTCTCAGACTGTGAATGGGAAGATATACATGCCTTTTTGCCACATGTTGACTGAGTTCTTCCAGCTACGTTTTGGCATCCGTGTTACTAGTGGTCAGGTAAGGCACCTGTCCAAAGACTATGATCAGATTGACACCCGCCAATTATCTTTGGCAGACATTAAGTCTAGACGGGGGTATTCTTTGGAGGGAGCGACCAAGGCAGCTGCTGCAGATGAGGAGCCTACAGAGCTGGTCACCCACGCAGAGTTTACTCAGCACCGTGAGGACATTCATGGGCTCCGTGAGGATGTTCATATCATCCAGGGAGACGTTCGGAGCCTCCAGCAGAGCCAGGCGGCGACCCAGAGGGAGGTCCAGGGCCTCACAGAGTTTTGCCAGAGCTTCATGACCAGGCAGGACACCATGTATGAGATGCTGCAGCGATGGGATTTAGCATACCAGGGTCCTCCTGCTCCTCCTCCTCCTCCTCAGACGGTGATGACCACATGTATTTCTGATCAGCTGATGTAGTTGTTGGGTTGTAATGTTGAGAGTGTTTTGGCTTGATATTTTATATACCTCTCAAACGCTTTATTTTCTGATATACTGATTTGGATGACTTCCGGCCTGTTGGCCCTAGGTGTTATTGTGATGTTTATTTGTTGACTTATAACTATATGTATTATGCATTGATATCATGCTATATTATTAAGTTTATGGTTTATTTTAATAATGTGTTGGATTTTAAGTGCTTGTATATTGCTAAAACATTTCGGTCTCCTTTATGTATATATGTGTGCTCATGATGTGATCTAAAATCTTATGTTCTATATCATTTAACATGGTTTGATTGAAAATCTAGAGGATATCATGTTTAAGGGGATGATCATTTAGACTCAAGAGGAAAAGAGGGGAAGCTCTTGTCGAAAATAGATACATCTATATGAAAAAGGGGAATGTGGAAATCATTTTAAATATCAAATGGAGTTGATAGAAAGTGAAAACTATAGGATACAATGATTAGAGGTCAATCTTGATACAAAGTTTACATAATTTGAGAACTTTGGAGTTTGTACCAAAAGTCAAGCACGGTTGATGTTTTTCGTGAGCCAAATTTTTCTAAGGTGGGGAATACCTTAACAACTGTGCTTGCAAAGTTTCATATTTTTCCAGATTTTCTGAAATTTTTTATCAGTTTCTGAATTTCGACTGAAATTCTGAAAGTTGTCGTATCAATCGACTGCCCTGGGGGCAGTCGACTGGTCGTGTGGACAGAATGAGTTTGTGTGATTTCTGAAGGGTTTTTCAGAAATAGGATTCAGTTCTATTTGGCACCTAGAATAGGGTTGCTTGGGGCAATCTTTTGATGGTGTCAAAGGGGGAGAACTAGGGTGTTAAGTTAGGTTTGGGTTGAAACTTAACTTAGGTTTGGCTGTGACCTTAGAGTTAAGTTGGGAGAACTTAATTCTAACTTGGGATTAGCTAAGGGTTGAAATATGGGAGAAAGCATAGGTTAAGGGGGAGGTAGCCTCTTGTGTGATATGCTTGAATTTCAACTGCTTTTACTATTATTATTATTGCTATATGTTTACCTAACTTAACATATTGCCACACATCAAAAAGGGGGAGATTGTTGGGGCAATCGGCCCTGAGATGATCTGGAGGATCATAATGTTTTGATGAGTGGGCAATATGGTTAAGTTAAGATTTGTGTTGTTCTCACATGTATACATGAGTGTGCAGGTATACAGGTACACATGGACTCGGTTGATGTCTTCAGGTGAAGGATGGCATGGAGGCAAGCTGGAGGCTTGCGTGCGCATCCGAGGGACCATTGGATAGCAGAGATGATGAGCCGAGGGATGCGGACTTCGAGGCGTACGTGAAGGGTGGCATGGAGGCAAGCTGGAGGCTTGCGTGCGCATCCGAGGGACGAGGGCCGAAAATGAAGAGGGTGTGAAGGCAACAATCAAGGCTGATGGTGAAGAGTCAACTGAGTGGTAAGGGTCTGAGTATGAGTGTATGTACTCAGGGGTTAAACCGGGAGGGTTTGTGTGCAGAGAGACTTGTACTCGGGAGTGAAACTCTAGGCCTAAGTGTGTACCAGTCGACTAGCCCAGGGGCAGTCGACTGGCATAGGCTGAAACAGGCTGGCAGAATTCGAACGTTATGATGTAACGGTCGAATCTGAGTGGGACCAGTTGACTGTCATTTGGGCAGTCGACTGGTAGCGGCTGTTTCAGATTCGAGCCCTTTTTAAGGGGGCTCGTTTTCTCCTATCTTTCTTGACGAAACTTGCTTGGATAGGGCAAATTAGTAGTCTTGTATACTCAGGAAGTGTTCTTGGTGTTGTGGCGAGGTTTCTCCACCCACAAGGAGCGACGAGTTCTAGCCGGAGGTTATCCGGGGTTTGATCCTTGACGGATTGTTGGATTAGTCACCCGACCGGGGTGGATACCAACTAAAATCTGGTATTGTTAGCATTGTCATTTCTTTTACATATTATTTCCGCTGCGCTAACATCTCTGTAGAGATCGGAATGATCCGAAAACGTGCATTCACCCCCCCTCTGCACGCCTACATCGATCCTTCAGTTTGTATCAGAGCGAGTACCGCTCTCGATCGGACTAATCGCCGAGAGAGCACTTGCTAGAGGAAAAAGGGGGTCATGGAAGACAAGTTGGGTGACGATATCAACTCACCACCATCATACGAGCATGAGAATTTTGACTATTGGAGAGATAGAATGAAGAATTGGCTCGGGATGGATTGGGATTGTAGAATGACCGTTGAAGACCCATTCGAAATCCCCAAGGACAAGCACGGCAAAATGCTTCGCCCTAGATATTGGACAAGTGAACAACAAAAACAAGCTAGGGCCAATGAGAAGGTAATAAATATTTTGATTAATATATTGCCTAACCATGTTTTGAGTGATGTAGGAAAATATTCAAATGGATGTGAATTGTGGAATAAGTTGGAAGAACTTCACAAGAACCCCTCACAAGCTCGAGTAGTCGAAATATCTAAAGAAGTAAGCTCAATGGTCCAAGAGGACCAAAATGAGGAATTGTCCGTCCCATCAAGTGAGGAACCATCCACCTCATCAAGAGGAGAAGAAGAATTAGTATTAAGGGTTGAGGGGGGGGGGGAGAGACCCTCAGTCTCACAAGAGCAAGAGACGACTTCCGCCTCCACCAAAGTTAAGTCAAAAGGGTATATCGTATGCTTTGGTTGTAATAAAAAGGGGCACTACAAGGACAAGTGTCCATTAGATAAAAAGGAGGTACTTCCTAAGCCCAAATCAATTCAGTTTAAATCTAATGTGGGCTGTGATGGATTCCATTTTATTGATCATTTGAGTTGCTTAAATCCCTATTTGATCTATGTTTTTATTGCCAAAATTGTGAAATTGCCTAGGTTTTAGAACTTATTCATATTTTGGACTTAAATGCAAAATTACACATATTTGAGTTAATTGGCCACTAAATTCTTGATTTATTTTTGTAGGCATGAAAGGTTCCTGGACCTAGAGCATATTGGGTCAAACTCGAGTCGGAAGTGACCCGGATCAGATTATCAAGATCACGATTAAATCTGGGCCGTTCGATTCGAAAGCGGCTAGATCTGAGCCATCCGGGATGATCTGAAGCCATCCGAGCTAGGGCTAGGGTTGATCAAGCACCCTGATCAAGATCTGAAGGTTTCACCACAATCAGAGCTCAATCAACCGTTGGATCAAGCTTGGAGGGCTCTAGAGCGTCCAATCACAGATAGAGTTGATCTGGACCGTCCGTTGCATATCTGGAGGATCCGAGCTACCACGAGGCAGATCCTGACCCCAGATCATCATCATAAAAGTTTGGCTCAAATCAGACCAAGATCAGCCGTTGGATTGAAGCAAATCAATCTGGGCCGTCCACTGTTTCCTATTTAATCAGAAAATTGCCGCAGCCCTTCCCCATCGCGTCTTCGCCGCTACAGTGTTCTCCCTCCGTGTGTTCTTCGTGTTCTTGAGCTTTTCTCTTCATCCGAAGGCGTGATCACTCGATTCTTGATTCAGAGCTGGTGCTAGGTCGTCGAGGAAGCCATCAGTGGAGTTTCCGGATCAGATTTGCTCAATATGCAGTGCTGTTGAGAGGTTTCCGCAGTTCTGTTACTTGGCATCTTTGGATCGGCTGTGATCGATTTCATTCCAACTGAGCTATCTAGAGGGGTTCCCTAGAGAGTTTAGATCATCATCCATTCATCTTCGCACACCAACACAGCCGAAATGAAGATTCCGAGTGGAAATTTCAGAAATGAAGCAATCTGAACGTGAATCAATCGCAGATGGCATTTTCTACACGATTTGCTGAGTTTGCGGGTCCGATGCTCTCCCTTGCTTGACAACCAAGGAGTACTTGCGCTGAAGAAGGAATCGAGGAGTAGTTTAGCCAGCTAATTTCAGTTTCGTAGCTGTAAATTTTGAATTCCTGCAGTGTTCTGTTATCGATGCTTATTTCTGCTACTTTAGTCTAAGTTTTGAATTGAGTTTGTTTTCTATTGCGTGTAGTTCTTCAAGTTTGATAGTTAGGGAATGTATGTAGTGGATAACTGCTTCAAATTCTAGTTCAATTTTGCTTAAATTGTTGCGTGCCAATCAAATGGTTGCGTGCCAAGTTTAGTTCTGTTTTCTTTTCTTCCTTTCAGTTCTGAACTTGCCGCAGATTCCTTGATCTTAGTTGTTAATCTCTGCTTTAGTATAGATAGATAGTGAGTTTAGTTACATTAGCATTTAATTGTAGTACTTTGCAAACCTATCTTCTTGCGTATCAGTTTGCTATTGTGAGCATAGTAATTTCTGCAAAAATTTCAGATTCGTAAGTGTAGTTGTTTAATTTGTTTCAGCTGTAGTTTAGTTTAATCTTCAGTCTAATTAGTTAAGTTACTTGTTAGTGAGTAGTTACATTTAATTTCAGTTTGTTTCGTCTCTTACATTCTGTTTATCAAGTCCCTTGTTGCGTGCCACTCTTAGCTCTGAAATTCCTGCTGAATTCTGAAGTTGCCAGGGTTGTTTTCCAAATTGTCTCTGCAAATTCATTGGGTTAATTCCTGCTTTCGAGTCCTATATATGTTTGCTTAGTTGACAAAGAATTTGGTTGTGATTTTCTGCAATTCAGTCCATGTTTTAGCTTAGCAAGCATCACAATTCTGACTTCTTTACATTTCTGCACAAGTACTTGGAGTTTTCGGTTGTAGTCTAAGTGAGTTGTTTGATTTGAAAGTTTTTCATCCATTCCTGACAAGCTTTTCATTGAAAGTTTGTTTTTTTTCTCAAATTGCATTTGATTAGCTGCAATCCCGACTGTTAGAATCAGATTTTGGCACAAAATTTCAGCCCTTGGCACAAGAGTTTCATCTTGAGTGCCAAGTTGTTAGAACACTGATTTGCATCAGATTTTTATCAGTTTTTCTGGTGTAGGACAGCCATTGAAGCCTATTGATATCATCTTCAGAATTCTTGAGTTTCTTTGCATTGGTTTTCCTTCCAAAAATCATAACTAGTTTTAGTTAAAGTGCTTGTTCAAATTCGAAATCTCCCTTGCATTGATTTGTTGCAACCTTGTTTGTTTCTGAAAATCCTATCACTGTTTTTCCTTACTTCATTGCTTGGCATTTCTTTTGGTTTGTTGCAAACAGAAAACGATTTCCATAAAAAATTGGTAAGTGCTTAATTAGGTTTCCATTAGTTGAGTTTCCCCTTTAGTGCAAATTTCTTGCTTAGTTTATTAGCTAAGTTTTCTAATTTAGTCTCTTTCATTGCAACTACATTTTTCAATTAAAATCCAAAAACCAAATCACTTGTTTGAAACCCAAAAACGACACATCTCTACAAGTTTGAATCAAACTAGACAACTATCCCCGAGAAAAATACGACCTGTGGCCCCTATATTACATTTCCATATTTTTGATTGTAAAAGGGTTTCCAGCTTTCATTTATAAATTCTAAATTTGAGGCCCACATTCGTGACACATAGTTTGGGCTCGTCAGGGTGCAGGAATGAGGAAGTTCAAAACAAAAGGATGAGAATTCGGTGTTTCACATGCGGGGAGCTCGGGCATTATCATACAAAATATCCAAGAAGTGGAGAGCTCAAGAAGATAGAGCACCTTAGGAAATGGGAGAAAGGAGAAAGAAAGAGGAGCACTCATCAAGGGGGAGCACCAAAGGTAAGGAAGGTACCCTCTAATCCAATTCATGCTTCAAGCTTTTCAATGAATGCTAAAAATGCTTGTTTGGATGATAGAATTAATAATTGTTTGCCCATGCGTGTTTTTGGTTTTAAATATCATGATAGAAGTACAAACAATTTTGTATGCTAAAACACCAAGATTCCTATGTTTCATAAAAAATCTAGAAACTTCAGGCCTAAGGACCAAAGTACAAACCCTAAAAGAAAAGGAAATATGCCTAGAAAAATAGGTAATCCTCGAAATGATCAAAGTAGATCTAGTGGTCCTAAGGTTAGGAGTTTGGGAAAGGAAAATCAAGTCCTAAAAGTCAAACTTGATAAATTGAAAAAGAACCTAGATAAACTCATCAGGAGATCCAAGGAATCAAGAGGGATACAAAATGATCAATCTCTCAGAAATGGTAGGCCAGGTCTAGGATATCATTCTAGGAGGGCTAATGTTGATAAAGTATCATATTCAAGGATGCATTTTGACTATGGTCGAGAAGAAGTAAAAAAAGGTAAAGAAAAGCCATTTAAAGTAAAAGGAAAGAAATTGACCAAAGAAAAGGTATACAGGATTAAGAGAGTGATAGCAAAAAGTCAAGAAGCACCGGAGAAGCACCGGTGTGGTTTTGCATTTGTGGAAGAATTATCTAGGGAGGTAATTAGGGATAGAAGCTCAAGGGAAAGCCCTAGGAGTCAAGACGGGTTCCATGGTCAATGGATCTCAGGTGGTTTACTTCTAGGAGATTGAAAAGAACTATAAGGTGTGCCAAGAAGTTCAAAAGGCTAAGGGTAGTCTTAATCCTAGAGAATTGGCACACTTAAGGGAAGATTATAAAGAAGAAGGTGAAATTAGGATTTTAATTGAGACAAATCGATTTTGACGCCTAAATACCATATAACTTGATGCTATGAATGGATTATGGATGAGTATGGGAAGTGACATCAAGGTGAGGACCAAACTAGAACTTTTGGGAAGAGTCTTATGATACTTTTTAGAGAAACTCGGAGGTTGTACCAAACTTGGGACTTGGAATGACCTTGATTAAAATTATATTTTTCCCAAGTTAATATAGGATCCACGAAGCTTCCCACAAGATTTCAGAATTTTTGGGAATTTGTAGAATTAGTTAGGCATTTCTGAAATTCGGATTGAAAATCTGAAAATTCAGAATATCAGGCGCCAGTCGACTGGCAAAACCCACAGAATGTAATTACGGCGTGGACCAGTCGACTGGTACGCGGATCTTATAAAAGGGAAGGGCGCGCCGGGAAAGCCAAACCTAGGGTTTTGGCTGCTTATTCCCGACGATTTTCACCTCCTTTAAACTCCTCCTGCATCCTAAGCTTCTCCTAAGCCCTAAACTTCTTCCCTAAGGCCTCCTCTAACTCCGATCTACCTCTAGGGTTAGTAGAAACCCCCTTCTCAAGTCAACCTACGCGGTTCCCAAATCTCACAATGCAAAGGGCAAAGAGGTATGATGGTTAAGGTTTATTTTTTTATTTAGGCTTTGCATTGATGCTAATATGTTGTTTTGTGTGTGTTTTCTTGGTATTTTCTCTTTTTGGGGGGTTGTATTGGGATGCATGCATACTTGGTTCATTAGAGTTGTGTCTAAGAGGTCACGGGGTGAAGGATCATCCCGACCAAGTTCACAAGGCCTAGAAGAGTCTAGGTTTAGAAGTTTAGAATGCAAAAAGAGATTCGAGGAAAATGAATTTGTCCAACTACCCTGTCGGTATCTCAATAAAACATATTTTGAAGATAAGGCACCTCATATTACTGAGATGATTACTCATTTCGGCATAGAACAACTTGTCTATTGTCAACATGATGTTAATCTTGATCTGTGCAAGGAGTTCTTTGCAAATTTGACTTGTCTTGACCTAGACAATAGAGTTTATGAGTCAAGGGTAGCGGGTGTCACCATTCCTTTCACACCAATGGTTTTAGCCACTTTCCTAGAATGTCGGGCCTCGAACAATCACAATACCTACTTTCCAAACATTGTTGAACCACTTGAGTTCCCAGGTGTAACTATTGATCAGATTCATGTCCACTACTTCAGAAGGCATAGACATGAATCTGAGCGAACTTTTGATGCAAAACCCATGAGTCCATCCAGTCATGTTCTGTACAAGATTGTGGTAGAGTGTCTCCTACCCATTGTCACTAAGGGGAGGGTAAGGATCCGGTTGCCTCACTTGGTGATGATGTATGCTCTTGAAAGGCGGCTAGATATAGATGTGTCACTGCATGTTTTTGCTTCCATTTGTCACCTTTCTCAGAGTGTGAATGGGAAGATATACATGTCTTTTTGCCACATGTTGAATGAGTTCTTCCAGCTACGTTTTGGCATCCGTGTTACTAGTGGTCAGGTAAGACACCTGTCCAAAGACTATGATCAGATTGGCACCTGCCAATTGTCTTTGGCAGGCATTGAGTCTAGATGGGGGTATTCGTTTGGAGGGAGCGACCAGAGGCAGCTGCTGCAGATGAGGAGCCTACAGAACTGGTCACCCGCGCAGAGTTTACTCAGCACCGTGAGGACGTTCATGGGCTCCGTGAGGATGTTCATATCATCCAGGGAGACGTTCGGAGCCTCCAGCAGGGCCAGGCGGCGACCCAGAGGGAGGTCCAGGGCCTCACAGAGATTTGCCAGGGCTTCATGATCAGGCAGGACACCATGTATGAGATGCTGAAGCGATGGGATTTAGCATACCAGGGTCCTCCTGCTCCTCCTCCTCCTCCTCCAGACGGTGATGACCACATGTATTTCTGATCAGCTGATGTAGTTGTTGGGTTGTAATGTTGAGAGTGTTTTGGCTTGATATTTTATATACCTCTCAAACGCTTTATTTTCTGATGTACTGATTTGGATGACTTCCGGCCTGTTGGCCCTAGGTGTTATTGTGATGTTTATTTGTTGACTTATGACTATATGTATTATGCACTGATATCATGCTATATTATTAAGTTTATGGTTTATTTTAATAATGTGTTGGATTTTAAGTGCTTGTATATTGCTAAAACATTTCGGTCTCCTTTATGTATATATGTGTGCTCATGATGTGATCTAAAATCTTATGTTCTATATCATTTAACATGGTTTGATTGAAAATCTAGAGGATATCATGTTTAAGGGGATGATCATTTAGACTCAAGAGGAAAAGAGGGGAAGCTCTTGTCGAAAATAGATACATCTATATGAAAAAGGGGAGTGTGGAAATCATTTTAAATATCAAATGGAGTTGATAGAAAGTGCAAACTATATGATACAATGATTAGAGGTCAATCTTGATACAAAGTTTACATAATTTGAGAACTTTGGAGTTTGTACCAAAAGTCAAGCATGGTTGATATTTTTCATGAGCCAAATTTTTCTAAGGTGGGGAATACCTTAACAACTGTGCTTGCAAAGTTTCATATTTTTCCAGATTTTCTGAAATTTTTTATCAGTTTCTGAATTTCGACTGAAATTCTGAAAGTTGTCGTATCAGTCGACTGCCCTGGGGGCAGTCGACTGGTCGTGTGGACAGAATGAGTTTGTATGATTTCTGAAGGGTTTTTCAGAAATAGGATTCAGTTCTATTTGGCACCTAGAATAGGGTTGCTTGGGGCAATCTTTTGATGGTGTCAAAGGGGGAGAACTAGGGTGTTAAGTTAGGTTTGGGTTGAAACTTAACTTAGGTTTGGCTGTGACCTTAGAGTTAAGTTGGGAGAACTTAATTCTAACTTGGGATTAGCAATAAGGGTTGAAATATGAGAGAAAGCATAGGTTAAGGGGGAGGTAGCCTCTTGTGTGATATGCTTGAATTTCAACTGCTTTTGCTATTATTATTATTGCTATATGTTTACCTAACTTAACATATTATCACACATCAAAAAGGGGGAGATTGTTGGGGCAATCGGCCCTGAGATGATCTGGAGGATCATAATGTTTTGATGAGTGGGCAATATGGTTAAGTTAGGATTTGTGTTGTTCTCACATGTGTACATGAGTGTGCAGGTATACAGGTACACATGGACTCGATTGATGTCTTCAGGTGAAGGATGGCATGGAGGCAAGCTGGAGGCTTGCGTGCGCATCCGAGGGACCATTGGATAGCAGAGATGATGAGCCTAGGGACGCGGACTTCGAGGCGTACGTGAAGGGTGGCATGGAGGCAAGCTGGAGGCTTGCGTGCGCATCCGAGGGACGAGGGCCGAAGATGAAGAGGGCGTGAAGGCAACAGTCAAGGTTGCTGGTGAAGAGTCAACTGAATGGTAAGGGTCTGAGTATGAGTGTATGTACTCAGGGGTTAAGTCGGGAGGGTTTGTGTGCAAAGAGACTTGTACTCGGGAGTGAAACCCTAGGCCTAAGTGTGTACCAGTCGACTGGCCCAGGGGCAGTCGACTAGCATAGGCTGAAACAGGCTGGCAGAATTCGAACGTTATGATGTAACGGTCGAATCTGAGTGGGACCAGTTGACTGCCATTTGGGCAGTCGACTGGTAGCGGCTGTTTCAGATTCGAGCCCTATTTAAGGGGGCTCGTTTTCTCCTATCTTTCTTGACGAAACTTGCTTGGATAGGACAAGTTAGTAGTCTTGTATACTCAGGAAGTGTTCTTGGTATTGTGGCGAGGTTTCTCCACCCACAAGGAGCGACGAGTTCTAGCCGGAGGTTATCCGGGGTTTGATCCACCGACGGATTGTTAGATTAGTCACCCGACCGGGGTGGATACCAACTAAAATATGATATTGTTAGCATTGTCATTTCTTTTACATATTATTTCCGCTTCGCTAACATCTTTGTAGAGATCGGAATGATCCGAAAACGTGCATTCACCCCCCCTCTGCACGCCTACATCGATCCTTCAGGGTATACATCTCCTCGTAAGGAGTGGTGAATCCTTTGTAGGCTGTTCAAACATCTTCGGGCACTTCGGCTTATACCCAATCATCCTGGGTCCACACCTCCTTGGAGATGCTTGCTTAAGATGTCAAAGTATAAGTCTTTATGACCAAGATGACTTGAACACCGCAAGTCAAAGGAACATCGCACTTAAGCTGCAGTAAGAACTTCACTGACATATCTATATGTAGACTACCATATGAAGTTTTACAGCCAGTCACTCCAATGAACTAGTTCCCTTAACTAGCATTCATGTTTATCTCCGGACATCTCAATGTCACCAGCCAGTGAGAATCAGCTGATTAGAGAATAACTCATGCTAGTCTCAACAGAATTGATAGTGTTTGTATTTATCAATTCATTGACTAGGGACAATTTCAATACTTCATAATTGCACATGTAGAGATAATCACTAGTTGTGAATTCATCACAAATTCTCTCATGTTGTGAATTGTATTGCGGACATTTAGTAAATGAGTTTAAGATCTCAATCAAATACACAAACATGTATACTCAAATAGTGAATATTCATTTATTAGAATAAATGATTACAATCATAAGGCGATTGCCTTAGGACACTTCTCTCATATCACTAACACCCATGTGATAAATTCTGGATGACCCATGACACGAGTAAAAGGCATTCTATAAACCTTTCCATTCTTTTTACTAAGTGTTGAGCTACAGGGAAAATACCAAAACAAGAAACAAAAGCAAGGAAGAGTCACGCCATACCTCACAGGTTCGCCACGACCTAGTCAGGGAGATTGTCAGTGATCCAGTAGAGGGAGATCTGAGGCCTGGGTTGGTCGACCGGAAGGTACCTAGCCACGACCAACTGTTGGAGGGTGTCAGCCACGCCATGTTCTACCATCTAGAGAAGGCCTGTCTCCACTAGGTTGTAGAACTCCTTGGAGGCAAGGAAAGTCTTCTTCTGTGCTTCCTAGCGAGTGGCCTCCCTCGCCTGGTGCTCCCGCAACTGAGCCTCCATGCACTTCAGGAGCCCCTACTGCTCAAGGACGTTCAGATGAAGGGCAGTCATCTCCAATTGTGCTGCTTGCACTTCAGCATGGAGGCACTCCAACTCAAGCGTCTGGGCGGCAACACTCTGCTTGGTCCTCTGAGCGGCAACTCGAGCGGAAAGCAATTCGCCTTCTAGCTCAGCCCGCGTCACCTTTGACTCATTTCGTAGCATGTTTAGCTCTAGAAACCGACGCTCCGAGGCCGAACGAAGGAACTTATTGTCATCTCGGGTCGCATTTAGCTCCACCTCCAAAAGATAAAACTGCCCCGACAGGAGGCTAGCTCGGCTTCAGCTGCTTCCTTGGCCACCTCTGAGTAGACCAACCTTTGGTCCTCCTGCTCTAGCTCTTCCTCCAAGCGGTGAACCTTCTCCGTTTGCTCCCTCCCCTCTCCTTCCAAGGGCGTCACCTGTGCTGTCAAGGTGTCGATCGTATTTTGGCGTTGACTGAGGGGTATACTTGGTGTCAGCGACCGGGACCTTATTTTCAGCTAGAGCTTTCCTCAAACGTTGGATCTCAGCCAGGCTTGAAGAAGGGTCATCGGAGAGGGACTTCAGCCGAGCCACCTCCCCCCGCAGGCTGGTGATAGTGCCCTGGTTGGAAGACAACCAGGTAGACAAACCCCACAAATAGGTCTTCAGCTCTTGCCGGTCCTCGAATAGCTCAGGATAGCGGCGGTAGAAGACCAGTAGTCATGACATATGCTCTGTGCTGGTTGCCACAAACTCCTCAACCATGGCTCGCATTCCCATGCCCTCAGTCGTCGCCTCTCCATTCTGCCACCTTGCGGCTAGAGGACCCCACAAGGTTAAGTCGAGGTGGGCTTATGCGGGACTCTGGGGAAGGTGGGCTTCCTCTTCCGGGAGATAAGATGGGCCGACCCTGGTCTACTCGGGGACTACAAGGGGAAGAGAAGGGATGCCCCCCGGAACTCAGGTTGATTCCGACCGAGGCTGTTGGAGCTGAGTGGCTGGGCCCAACAGGGTCGACTTGAGACAAGGCAACTTAAACACACTGTTCTTGTGGCTGTGGCAGCGGAGACAAGTCAGCAGACGGGGGGACCTATTGGGACCGACCCGAGTGAAGTGGAGGCGATCCTGAATAAAACACCGCCAAGGGAGATAGCTCCCCCAGCATCTCCTTTGTCTCCCGTGGCGAGGATGGGAGGTGTATACAAAGAGGCTAGGGGTTATCCGAGATCTCCTCAAGGTGGGAGCAGCAAGGTTCTAAAATTCGCTAGGCGCTAGTCGGACGCTAGACTAGCGCCTAGGCGGGGATTAATCGGCGCTAGGCGGATTAATCGGTATCAACATAAATTACATAATTAATATTATAACATAATAAATCACATATTATAACTCCAAGTCCAACACAATAACATCAAATTTAAAATGAGTTTAAACTTCAAAATTTCATAACTAATAAAATATCATAGTCACTCAAAACACAAACTCGAATTTAAAATGAGTTCAAACTTCAACATTACACTAATAGAATTTATTCTACTTCTTCTTCTTCATAATTTTCAACAACTTGGTCTTCATCGGACACAAACTCAATATCATCATTGTGTTCCTCCTCTTCTTCTTCAGATTCATAATCATCTTCATGAAGTTCTCTTACTCTAGAGCTTCTTTGGGGTTGTAGATTTTCATCTACTCCACTTGTTTCATCAACCAGTTGTCATGTGAGCCCAGAACCTAGTTCAACTTCATCATCTTCCCCACCATCCACAATTCAACCTTGTGCATTTGAAGCATCTTTTGCAAGAAGGACATCCACATTTCTTTCTTTTTCTCTTTTTTGTTTGTTCAACAATCTAGCATTAAATTGGACAAATACTAGATTGTTCAATCTGTTGACATCCAACCTGTTTATTTTCTTTGTGTGAATCTAAAAAAAAAGAGTAAATATTAAAATTAGTAACATGAATATAATAATATATACTTGACTTTAATTAAAGAATAAAGACTTAAAGTTTAAAACTTACTCCTTCAAATGTACTCCAATTTCTTTCACGCCCAGATGCACTTGTAGTTAATGAAAGTATCCTCAATGTCACTCTTAGCAAGTTAGGTGTGTGAGCACCGTATGTGCTCCACCATGCACATGGATTAAATGTATCATTATTTTTTTCACGTGCTTTTGTTGCCAGTGTTTTTCCAAATAACCCAGTCTTGTCTCTATATTTTGCAAATTCCTTGTTAATAATTGTATCTTGTAGATCCAACTCATTCGCATGCAAAATTTCTATACATTCAAAAATCCCCATCGTAACCTCCTCATAAAGAGCAATAGAACTATCTTTATAGTAAAAATAGGGATTCAACAAAAAAGTAGTGGTATGCAATGATGTATCAAATCTATCCTTCATTTTTGACTCAATAATTGCTATGATAGGCTAATAATTTGATTCCACGTTGTTCAGGGCAACCTTGATATCTTCTTTAGCTTGAAGAAGCTCCCCATATACAAACCCCATCGATGGCTTTCTATCTCCATCTACCAATCGAAGAACTCTAACCAAAGGAGCAAATATTTTCAAACAAAGTGTCACACCATTCCAAAAACTCATGCTCATCACAGTAGAGTAAGCCAATTTCCCTTTATTTGTCTTTGACCATTTACATGTCTCCCACATATCACTTGTAAACATGGCCCTTAAACTTGCTTTTTTTTTCAATCAAACTTTGCAATGTGAGAAAATTTGATGCAAACCTAGTAACTCCTGGCCGGACTATGTCTCTTTTCTTCGTGAAACTTCTCATCAATGACAAAGTCTTATGGTGAGCATAAATGAAAATAGTAAAAGATTTGGATTGGTCAATAACCTTTTTATATCGTAGAAGTTTGCCAATACTTTCAAGCATGAGATTAACAGTGTGAGTTGCACATGAACTCCGAAAGATACCAGGTCGCTTTTCGTTCATCAATTTAGCTGCAGCCATATTATTGGTGGCATTGTCTGTTACAATCTGAACAATATTCTGAGCTCCTACTTGTTCAACACACTTGTCAACATACTCAAAAATAAGTTCAGTTGTATGTGCCTCATCTGAAGACTCCTTAGACTCTAAAAATGTAGTACCTTCCTTGCAATTAACACACAAATTTAAGATACTTCTTTTTTTTCTATCACTCCATGCATCTGTCATGATCGAGCATCCATTCTTTGCTCATTCTTCTTCATGTTTCTTCAGCAGTTGTTTTGTTCTTTTAACTTCGGCTTTTAACAGTGGTTCCCTTAGTTGATATTGAGTTGGAGGCTTGAATCCTGGTCCAAATTGACCCACTGCTTCCATTAGTTACTTGAAGCTATCATTATCAACGACATTGAATGGGATTCCATTTTCATAAACCCATCTCCCATCATATTGTTGAACTTGTTGAGTTCTCTCCTTGAAAAGAGCCTCATTTATATTTTTTTGGCGAAGCACTTTACTCCCACTTGAACTTACATTTTCTGGAGCAATTGCTGATGCAAATCTATCTATGGGGCCAAGAGGAAGAGGTTTTTTAGATGGATCTATCCTTTCAATTTCAGAACCTTCTTCTTCATCAGGAGAAATAGTCACCTCTGCTCTACAACTTTGTTCTTCCATTATTTTGTTCTTCTTTCTGTTCCTCCCTTCTAAAATAGCCTGTTTGCACTTATTTTTATCTTCTTGAGATGCTTTTCGACAACCAGATACATTTCCAGGTATATTTCCAATGTGCTCCTTAATCCTGTATACTCCTCCCGACATTATTTTTCCACACAACTTGCATTTAATTTTGTCGAGGTTCTTAGGATCAATCAACATCCCAAACTCCCATCCAATATCATTTGACTTTCTTCTAAGAATCCCGGATTCAGGTTGAGTAACTGATGTTGTCGAAGATGGATTACTTGCCATTGTAGTGCAGAAATAACCTAAAAAATAATTTTAAAACAAATTTTAGAATTTTAGAATCATTAATAAATTATAAAAAAATGATATATAAAATATAAATGTTAAATATAATTTTTAAATATAAATTATATATAAAATATATTTTTTTTAATTTTAAATATAAATTTTTGAATAAGAATATGATTTATAATTAATAAATATGATTTATAATTTATAATTTCTATTTATTTAAGGAAATGTTTAAAATTTTAAATAAAATAAAATAATAAAATTTAAAAAAAAACAAGCCGGCGCAGGCCGCTGTCGGCACCGCCGGACGCATCGCGGGGAGCGTCCGGCGGTGCCGACAGCGTCGCCGGAGACTTTCGGCGGTGCCGGATGTCTCCGGCAACAAGTCTGGCGACGCCGGACGCTTCTCACGACGCGTCCGGCGGCGCCGAAAGCGTCGCGGGACGCTTCGGGCGTCGCCGGAGCCATCCGGCACTGCCGGAAGTCTCCGGCGCCGCTTCCGGCGTCGTCGGAAACGTCCCTTGACGCCAGAAGCGTAAAAAAAACTAAACTGTAAACACATACCTGCGGCGCGCAACGGCGAGCGAGCAATACCGGAGAAGGCAGCGGTGACGACAAGCAATACCGGAGGAGGCAGCGGCGACGTCGAGCGATTCCAGAGGTGGCGATGGAGGTGGCAGATGAATGAGAACAGGAGGTTTAGGGTTTAAAAAAAAATAGAAAAGGAAACAAATCGCGATTTCCAAATCGCGATCCGACGCTTCGACTGCACGTCGCGCCGCCTAGGCGCCGCACAGGTCGCCTAGGCGGCCCGTCCGCCTAGCCTGGCCGCGGACCCTGTATTCGCGGTAGAAGGTTGGTGTCGAGCAGCTAGGCGGCGCCTAGGCGCCCGCCTAGCCTGAAATTTCGATCACAGGGTGGGAGCAAGGACTCAGGAACAACCCGTTTTCTCTTGTGAGTGATACGAAGGGGAGAGTGGGACTCTTCCTCCGAGACCACCTCAATAGCAGTTGGAGTGGTCGAGGCGAGCACAGGACCATTCGACACATCAGCAGGCGTCTCGGACTCCTGCGTGAGATCAATAATCGCTGCACCCCGAGCCTCCAACTCGGCTTCAATCAGGCACGCCATCCAGTTTAATGTCGCTCGCAACATGGTCTCCGCTACACCAAACAAGAATATCCTCAGTCAATAGTCATCATCATGTGCCAAACAAAAACACTCACCAAAAGAGAGGGACAGTGCAATCAAATGGCGGTTCAGGTCGAAGAGGTACATCACGACCTCCTCAACCAGACACTTGCTGTCGAAGCCTAGGCCTGAAAGATGAGTGTGGGCCCGAGTATACCCCCTCTCCTGGTGTATATTCTTCAGGGTTGGGTCGACAACTCCTTCTGCCAGCGAAGGGGCACCAGCAAGCCTTGAGGGAGTCACACAAAAAAGAAATTAGATTTCCACTTCTTATTTGACAAAGGTAAACCCCTAATGAAACCCTGGCCAGACTGGGCCAAAAATAGAAGATGTCTTCTTCCATCCGCTTAAGGTAGAAGAAGAAGTGAAAGGGCGCGAGGAGAGAGGAATATCATACAAATGGAAATGGATAACCATCCTTGTCAGAATGCGAAAGGAATTGGAGCCAAGCTAAGAAAGCGGAATGCGGAAATAAGCAACAACCGCCAGGAAGAAAGGGTGAATCGGAAAGCGAAGGCCACTAGCCAGATGGGCCCAGAAGAAGGTGACACAACCCTCGGGCAGGCGGTCCGAGCGATCAATGCTATCAAGATAGATCAGAGCATGATCGTCCGACACATGATACGCAATGCGCAACCTCCTCAAGGAAGCATTGGTAAAACTAGAGTCCACTGTGTGGTACCAAGGAAGAGAGGAAGAAGCCATCTTTTCAAAAGAAAGTGGAACAACGGAGCAAGTAGACGAAGAACGGTGACTTACTAACCTAGAATAGAAGCGCAAACATTGAAAAGAAGTCAACAAGAACGACCCTGGAAGAAAAACTCAGTCGCGGACGAATGAAGACGAAAGACCTCGCCTCCACCAAACTTATATATTGCAGCCCCGCACAGGTAGACCGTCGAATCCAAGCCTGTATACAGAGGCACACAAACTCAGTCGTCAAATCCCGGACAAAATCCTACCAACTGTCGTGTCATCATGAAGTGTCATCTCGTACTCTGATCCGTCGTCCCATCACCATTATGGAATCGTGGTCTTGAAAAGGATGGGGCGTATCTTGGGCACAATATACAAGGGCAAATCATTCCCTCATTAAAAAGGCGTGGGTTGTCATGGCGTAATCCTGACGGTATCCTGCACCTGCACAAGCTTCCGGCACGTAGCTTCCTTGCCGCGGTACCAATAGTCCTGTCAGTCGGACTCGATACGCCTCCTTCAACTAGACTAAAGGAGGAGACTAGTGATGTCGGGTCAAGATAAGGCCTACCAATTCAGGAGGTCAAGTCGCCGGGTATGAAAATTGTGTCGCACTCAGGAAAAAACATGACCCGAGATCATATCAGGCCACGAGCTGAGGACGGGCTCCTCAGCGAAACCTTGAGTAGAGATCATGGGGAGCAGGTCTGAGGTTAGGGTCGAGCCCCCTCTCAAAACTCTTTGACTAAGACATCTCATCCAGGGTAGCGAGTGAAACTCAACAAGACCCCACTCAGGTCGGCCCCTCGAGCTTAGGTCGACCCCAACTCATATCGGCTCAGGCCAATCCTTGGGCTCCCGACCCCCTAGCAGCAGCCCAAGATGATTCCCATGCTCACCGCCGGGCTACGATCCTTCATCACGGGATCAACAGAAGAGCCCTAGTCCTGTATTAATAGCCAACGTCTATGAGAACGTGGGCCCAGAATGATTCCAAAAGATACGCTCCACTACGTAACACTCACCATAATGCTCCCAAAATCTTATCTCTTCAGGTAACGTACGCGAAGATTATGGAATCATGGGGCAAATGACTAACCCTATAAAAAGGTGCATCCTTGCTAGGAGTAGATATGAGCGAACAACCTTTTTACTGATATACCGCAATTTCTTCCACTTCCACCTTTGACTTGACTAACAGAGTTAGGGATGACAATTTTATCCGAATCCGATGGAGGATCCGACATCCGACCCCAATGGAGGAGGATATGGAGGGACTACCAATACCCGATATCTGACTCGAATACCCGATTAAATAAAAAATACATATATACATTAAAGAATTTTTTCTCCAAAACCTATTAATAATTTATGTTAATGTTAAAAATAAATTATATATATGTTTAATCTATTTTTAAAATTATAGATATATATATATTTTTAACTATGATGTTAATTCTAATGTAGTTTTGTTGAATGATATAGTTGAATAGAAAGAAAAAAAATTATTATTATACAAGATATCCGATCCTTTAATGGATATGGATATTCCGATGGATATCTGATATCCGATGGATATGGGGACGGAAGTTGTAGAATCCGATCCGAACCCGATCCATTGTCATTCCTAGACGGAGTGGCTACGCCGGAATCCTTTCAATCGTCCTCTTAACTCGTGTTTATATTCTCAGGCCACCTCCTCAATGGATCTTCTTGGCGGCCAGATGAGGATCTGCTCCTTCTACATCCTTTACCCCATCGATGAGTTATCGAGTGATAAGGCGTGGCAACATCAATTATTTTTTACTTTCTTGCTAGCAAGGGTAAACTAATGCTTCAAACTGTTGAACACATTTAATAATAATAATAATAATAATAATAATAATAATAATAAAAAGATGAAAAGATTATGTCATTAATTAAGTGATTATAAATCGTGTTTGATCAAATAATAACAGTCCATGTATTTGAAATTTCTAATAACCAAAACGAAATAAGAAAAGTAAAGCCGCTAATGTCATATGGGGTCAAACTCGCCTTCTTCCGTTGACTCGTCTTGGTCAAACCAAAATCACAACCTTCTTCCTCACTTCCTGTTCCTTGCACTCACCTACCTCCTCTCTCTCTCTCCCACGTCATCCGCGGACTCGTTTCTCCACGATGTGGATATATACCACGCCGATTGAATCGGCTCCATCGGCAAAAGAACAGCCTTTCCTTTGATTGCATTCGTTTTTCATCTCTTTCCTCGGTGTCGATTGAAGCTGTGATGGGAACCGACGATGATTACCGGGAAACTGACACCGGCAAGACGGACGGCGTCGGCTTCAGTGGCCCTCTCGGGAAGCGTGGCGGCAACAGCAGCAGCCGCAAGAGCGCCCGCTTCAGCCTCTCTTCTTCCGCCGCCGGCGTCGATGAGGAAGACTACGTGGAGATCACCCTGGACGTGCGTGATGACGCGGTGGCGGTGCATAGCGTCAAGCCGGCTGGCGGAGCGGAGGCGACGGAGGACTCGGAGATGTCGCTGCTGGCGCGAACGCTGGAGCGGCGCTCGGCCTCATTCTCTGCGTCGTCGCGGTTCCGGCAGGTGTCCCAGAAGCTCCTCCGCCTCGCGTCGCTGACAAAGCGACCGACCGCAGCACCCATAGACCGGTCCAAGTCCGCCGCGGCCCACGCGCTGAAGCGGCTCAAGTTCATCACCAAGGCTACCGGCGCCGCGGGGTGGCCGGCCGTCGAGAAGCGCTTCGAGGAACTCGCCGTCGACGAGCGACTCCACCGCTCCCTGTTTGGACAGTGCATCGGCATGAAGGAGTCGAACGAGTTCGCTGGGGAATTGTTCGACGCGCTGGCGAGGAGGCGAAGGATCGCCGGTGACAAGATCACCAAGGATGAGCTGAGAGAGTTCTGGGATCAAATCGCCGACCAGAGCTTCGATTCCCGGCTCCAAACCTTCTTCGACATGTACGATTTCTAACAGTAATTAATAATTAAACAAAAACAACGGAATCTTGCTACTAATCAACGTGATCTACCGAGCAGGTTGGACAAGGACCTGGACGGAAGGATCACAGAGGAAGAGGTCAGGGAGGTGATTAACTCAACTTCTAATCTTCTTCTTTTTTTTTTAACGTTAATGATCAGATAAACTCACGAATTTGAAATTTTCAACAGCTGATCTCGCTGAGCGCATCGGCCAACAAGCTGTCAACGATCCAAGAACAGGCGGCGGAGTACGCCGCCCTGATCATGGAGGAATTGGACCCCGACAACCTCGGTTACATCGAGGTAAGCGATTTCATTGCAGACCGGATGAATTTAATCTGATCGGTTTCGCTGATGGAGTGTGGAATTTCAGATATATAATCTGGAGATGCTGCTGCTTCAAATGCCGAGCCAGTCGATGCAGATCGGGACTACGAACAGCCGGAACCTGAGCCAGCTACTGAGCCAGAAGCTTCGGCCGGCGAAGGAGGAGAACCTGGTGCGGCGGTGGTACCAGCGGTTCCGGTACTTCATGGAGGATAACTGGCAGCGGGTGTGGGTGATGGTGCTGTGGCTCTGCATCTGCGCCGGCCTCTTCACCTGGAAGTACGTGCAGTACCGGCGGCGGGCGGTGTACCACATCATGGGTGCCTGCGTGTGCGTGGCCAAGGGAGGGGCGGAGACCCTCAAGTTCAACATGGCGCTCATCCTCCTCCCCGTCTGCCGCAACACCATCACCTGGCTCCGCACCCGAACCCGCCTCGGCCGCGTCCTCCCCTTCGACGACAACCTCAACTTCCACAAGGTGATCGCCGTCGGCATCACCGTCGGCGTCGGGCTGCACGTGATCTCGCACTTGACGTGCGATTTCCCGAGGCTGCTCCACGCGAGCGACGAAGAGTATTACAGCTCGATGACGGACTTCTTCGGCGACCCACGGCCAGACAACTACTGGTGGTTCGTGAAGGGGACGGAGGGGTGGACGGGCATCGTCATGGTGGTGCTCATGGCCGTGGCCTTCACCCTGGCCACGCCCTACTTCCGGCGAGGCCGCGTCCGGTTGCCCAAGCCTTTCCACCGCCTCACCGGCTACAACGCCTTCTGGTACTCGCACCACCTCTTCGTCGTCGTCTACGTGCTCCTCATCGTCCACGGCTACTTCCTCTACCTCACCAAGAAATGGTACAAGCGAACGGTGCGCGCACTGAAACAAAGCGAGCAATCTCTTCTTTCTCCTGTTCTCACATCTATTGACTCCATTCCGAACGCCGTGCTCTGCAGACATGGATGTACCTGGCGGTTCCGTTGATCCTCTACGCGAGCGAACGCTTGATCAGGGCGTTCAGGTCGAGCATCAGGGCGGTGAAGATACTGAAGGTGGCGGTGTACCCCGGCAATGTGCTGACCCTCCAGGTTTCCAAGCCGCAGGGCTTCAAGTATAGAAGCGGACAGTACATTTTCGTCAACTGCGCCGCCGTCTCCCCTTTCCAGTGGCATCCATTCTCCATCACTTCCGCTCCACAGGACGACTACATCAGCGTGCACATTCGAACACTCGGCGACTGGACTCGACAACTCAAAGCTGTCTTCTCGCAGGTCTGTGCACCGTAGCCATTGCTTTAGATTTCCAGGACCATAAATTAGTAGCTTTGTTTGAGCTCCGTTTTGCGATTTAGGTCTGTCAGCCGCCGATGGGAGGGAAGAGTGGGCTACTGAGAGCAGACTTCGATGACAACAGCAGCAATGGACTCGCTCCGAGGTGAGTTGAGTGAGTTAAATATCTGGGGGAAAAAAGGGGCAGAAATTGATGTTTTGTGGCGTGTTCATGTCGAGCAGCTTCCCGAGAGTGCTGATCGACGGGCCGTACGGCGCACCGGCGCAGGACTACAAGAAGTACGAGGTGGTGTTGCTGGTGGGGCTGGGCATCGGCGCCACCCCCTTCATCAGCATCGTCAAGGACATCGTCAACAACATGAAGGAGCTGGACTCGCTCATGCTCGGCCAAGAAGGCGGTGGCGGAAGCGACGTCGAGAGAGACATCAGTCGGGCATCGACGTCCACGTCGTCGTCGTCGTTCAAGACTCGGCGCGCGTACTTCTACTGGGTGACGCGGGAGCAGGGGTCGTTCGAGTGGTTCCGGGGGGTGATGAACGACGTGGCGGAGACGGACAAGAAGGGCGTGATCGAGCTGCACAACTACTGCACCAGCGTGTACGAGGAGGGCGACGCCCGCTCCGCCCTCATCACCATGCTGCAGTCGCTACACCACGCCAAGAGCGGCGTCGACGTCGTCTCCGGCACCAGCGTCAAGTCCCACTTCGCCCGCCCCAACTGGCGCAGCGTCTACAAGCGCATCGCGCTCAACCACCGCGACAAACGCATCGGTATTAGCCAATCACACAAACTTTCACAAGATTAATATTAGAAATTCTAAATACGTGCATTACCTCCGCCACGCGAAACAGCCGTCCATCGGGCAAAATCGAAACACCTGAATTATATAAAAAATATACATATTAGAATTCCAATATAACTCGATGGGCTTTGGATGTTGCAGGTGTGTTCTACTGTGGAGCTCCGACATTGACGAAGGAACTACAGCAGCTAGCGCAGGATTTCTCACACAAGACCACCACAAAGTTCGAGTTCCACAAAGAAAATTTTTGATCCATCAGTTTTTGTCAGACCAGTGGGGTTTCTAGCTGATTAGATTCTTATGGTTTATAGTTCACATGAGCAATACAGAATGTACAGTGGATTTTTTTTTTTTTGGTTGCTTTATTGCTGTGGGAAATTTTGTTCAGTGTTCAGTAAGAGAGAAGGGAAAAAAAAGTCACAAGGGAATGGTGGTAAGCTGAAGCAACCATTTTAAATAATTAAAAGATAAGGTAAGGGATTGCTGCCTCTCAATTGTAGCAAACTATTCGGGCGTAACCTAATCGACATCTATTGATGCTGACGTTAACAGAGAACAAATTAGTACGAGCATAAAAGACATGAGAAAACTAAGAAGTTGTTTGTGCGATCAATCATATTTTTGCAAAAGTTGACCTCAGATGTCTCATATGGCCCGTTTCATATTTACTTGCAGACAGATAAATCAAAAAATTAAACCATCATGGAAAGATATTGTTTGTGCAATCAATCGTACAACAAAAGAGTGGTGGCAAAACCTCTGCAAATCGTTCTGATTTTAAATGGATATTGGAGCATCTTTTTTCTAAACAAAAAATCAATGAAATTTCAATAGTGTTATCGACCTTAAGAATTAAAAGATGCATGATTCTGACCTAATCACACCCAAATAAATTGCCATGCAACAATCTAAGTCATCGTGAAAGCCATTGCAGAAGAATATATAACATCTAGGAGAATCAATATGCTGATGCAAAGATAAAAAGGGAATCGTTCGTTCCAACGCCCCGCCGCACCCTATATGCTGATGCAAAGAGCTATGGAAGAATGTGTTTCACCCCCGGGACTATGGTGTAGGGAAGAATAATTAATTATTATCTCAAATATCCGCGATTCAATTCTTAATTACGGTGCATTTTGTAGAATTTTTTTCTCCAAATGAGATACGAACTCTGAGATGTTGAACTTCTGGATCGTCTGCCGCTAACACTTCCCGATTTAACTTGACAATCAATGAAAAACTTACGTAAGACCGAATTGATTGTCCGAGATTTGACGTTACCCAATCTCGTTAATTATATATGGTAGAATGTGTTTCACTGAACAAATTTATGGGTCATTCTTTTGTTGTTTTAAAATCATGCCATAACTTGCATTTGGAAGTTTTTTTAGAGAACTTGAAAATCAAAGATAATACAAAAATACTTTATACAAGAAAAATAATTTTAAAATCATGCCATAAATTGCATTTGGACTTGTTTTTAGAGATCTTGAAAATCAAAGATAATACAAAAATATTTCATACAAGAAAAATAATCTGATTTTTTGCTACATTATGAGACGTGATTTGTTCAAAATCAAATACAAGAACCGTGTTCTAGTAAAACGCGGAAAAAATTAGTCAAAAAGAAAGGAACCTGCAGTTTGAGGATGACCGCTAATGCATCGTGGTGTCTGAACAAGGTTGTCTATGGGCATTAATGCAATTTGACGTAGTCCACTAATCAGGAAACAATTGGAGGTGGGTACTGACTAAAATGACGATGGTGCAAAAGCTTACAAAAAAAATCCCCATTGGCCAACATTATTGCCATAGGCAATCAGTGGTTTTGTGACTTTGTCCTTGTGTCCTGCTATATTATTACCTTGGAGCTCCGATACAGCGACAGGATATTAGTCAACATCTCTAACGCTCACAATTTGATTCTTAATTATAATATATTTTATAAAAAAAAATTCTCTATATGAGATGTGTATCTTTGATCACTAAACTTCTAGACTGTCCATCACAAACACTTCTCAATTTATCCTAATTACCGATAAAAAATTTTCATAGGACCGGATCGGTCACTCCAGATTCATCTGTTACCTGATTCAATATTTTTATCTGGATCAAAATCTGACTAAGCCAGTGTATCCACTCTCCCACATGTTAGTCATAGTATCCGGGTTAGTAATTTTTATGATTTATCTTTTTTACGTTTATCCTAAAATAAATTCACAAGAACGTTAAAAACGAACGAATTATCTTTTATCATTTGTGTCCTCCTATTTTCTTAGATGTGCTACCATTTCTACTCCATATATATTTACTTGGAACAAAAAATAAAATAGCAGGATAGGATACAATTGACCTAATAAGGTTGAAAATAAGATAAAAGATAACCTCTTTAGTAAAAAAAGAAGCAATGATTTCAGACTTACCAGTTGGTTTGAGGATGATGCCCTCTTGAGATCAGCATCGCCTCAGCTCTCCAATTTAATAGCAGGATAGGATACAATTGGCCTAATCAGGTTGAAAATAAGATAAAAGATAACCTCTTTAGTAAAAAAACAGAAGCAATGATTTCAGACTTACCAGTCGGTTTGAGGATGATGCCCTCTTGAGATCAGCATCGCCTCAGCCCTCCAATTTAATCATTACGTCTAGATGATAAGCTGGGTGCCTACCTGTGAGCTGTGACTAGCAAACTGCAAAAATGAAATACCGATTTACTACAGCATACACAGCAGAAATAATTTAGAAGAAAAAGAATAACATGAAAACTTTGGAAAGAAGAAAATCAAATATACAGATCAGTTTCAGAATCGACTAAATGGCAACATCAACATAGTTCATACAGAATTTTCATTCGCACATAAGCAAATATTTTGTGGTGATTGGTCCCTATTTGTATATGTGCCCAATTAATTTGACTACGATATTTTTTTTATAGCATAAACATTAGGTAAACATGACCATTGATGTACTGTAAAAGTCCTGAAACTGAAACTTGTATATGTTTCTCATTGCAACAGCCAAAAAAGGCAGAATCATATCCAGCTCTTGGCACAGAAAACAAAGTTTTCTCATGAAGAAAAAACCAAAATTTTCCACTGTCAAGTTGTTTATCATACACTAATTCATTGACAAGTTCTGGTAAGCTGTCAAGTTCTGCTGAAACCTGCGTTATTTCAGGAAAAAAAATACCGTTATAACTTAAAAATTAACTTATAAGCTTTACTAACATTGCCAAATAGATTTGTTGTGAAGATCTAACCCAACATATGAACCAAGTAATCAAGTCCAAGTCAACAGTCAGGTCTAGCATATTCTTGAATAGTTTCAAGCCACCTCTGCACATTAAATCATGTGGATATGATTATTCATTCAAGCACGGTTGTGTTTGAAAATCAGATTTCTGGAAAGAGAAGTTGTATTGATAGTTTATAATGAGTTTCATGTTCTCAATTTGAACATATTCAACAAAAATACCTTTCTTATTTGAATCAGCAGTAGGGTTTCTTTCCTGGTCACCAATCTTGTTTGTTTTTAGAATAACCATCGAAGCCTGAAGTCATTTAACACATCAGTATGTCAGTATGCTTGAGAGCGGTACTTTATTTAGAATAAAGAGACATCTTTTATAAATTTTTTACCCTGCAAATCTCAGAAAACCTGTCCAAATATGAGCTATAAGAATATCCAAGTCTCCATAATAAAGTAATTTGTTGTCTGGTCGATTCCTATTCCTAGATGAAAAATAATGTACTTCCAGGACAGAAAGAAGGACCCAGTTAAGAAAAACATTGAAGGTGTAGGAAGAATAACAACTCTCTATTTTATTAGAAAGAGATTGGTTCAAGACTTTTGTCACATGAGAATAGTATTATTTGTAATGATCTATATTCGTGGATAAATAATGGAAGTTTTTTTTTTGTCAAGACACATACACTAATTGCAACTAGCTGAAGTTCAGTTTGTGCTTAAAAATGGATGAAGAAATAAATATTTAAGCTTTGAACTTAGTAAAAGAAATAATCAACTAAGCTTCCTTTTACCCCTTACAGCTATTGGCTAATATTTTTTTTAGTCTCTTCTACCCTTGGGAATTGTATAATGTTTATGTTGGAAATTAATTCTATCATTAAAATCCTTGATTGAGTCATAATTACAGGATTATTTCTTATATAAATACAGGTTGTAAAAGATATATAAATCAAGAAAAATAGAAGAGATTTTAATTAGCTTTAATTAGTCTTAATCAAGGTAGCTAAGATCGAGATCTTACCTGGGATCGGACGTGAGATGCAAAATCGTAAAACGTGAGATTGTAACACGAATCGTAAGATCCTACTAGAACTAACACACACATATATTTCATATAATATGCCATCAATAAGTAAAAATAGTCACAACCAAACCAACATACTTAACTTCAATTTAAAGTGTAAATAGTCCAAGAACCATGAGTCATACACTCATAAGTCATAATTCATAAACCATAGCATAAAGTGAAATCAACCTACAAGTTTTTGATAAAGAAAACAACCAAAGTAATATAATTTCCTCTAAAGCAAATCATCAACATTATGATCATCATATTCATCATCTGCTAGCTGGTCCCCACCATCTTCATTGCCATCTCTTCGAAGAAGGTCATCAAAGTCATCATCATCTAGAGGAGGAATCTTCAAATCATCCAAAGGGCCACCACCTCTACCACCACCTTCCCCAACACCCAAGTTAAAATCATTTGGGATATCCAAATCCTCTAAGCTTTCCAATGCATCCTCATTTTCCACAATCCATTCTTCATCGGAGTTCAAATCATCAAGATTATACTCAATAGGATTTCTTGATTGCTTCTTCTTAGACAATCTTGAATTGGTCATCACAAAAACAACATCATTCATAGTTTTTTGCTTCAAACGATTTCTCCTCTTTGTGTGAACCTAAACAAATGTAATAACAATCAACCCATAGAAATTGACAACTAACTCTAATATTCTAAAAGTAAAATATAATACAAATCATGGTTATGGGTTAAAATTTAAAATATTTACCATTTCAAAGGCACTTAAATTCCGCTCACATCCCGATGAACTGCATGTCAAGCTCAGCACATGAATAGCAAACCTTTGAAGCTCTGGATGCTCATCCCCATAAGAATCCCACCATTGTGCTGGAGATTTGGTATTTAGGGTAGCCTTGGCTACTTCCCTACCAAAAAACTTACTTCGACTCTTGAAATCTTCAAGTTGAGCATCGATCTTGGTAATTTCAGTTGGATCCCCCACAATTCTCTCCAAACAATCATATAGTCCTCTTTTAACTTCATAATCACTCTTAAATGTAGGACCATAATGTAACTGTGGATTAAGGTAGTAGCTTGCATCATGCAATGGCCTATGGAGTTGGCTATCTCATCTTGCATCAATGATCTCCCATAAAGGCATATAGCTATAAAATAGAAAAATTGAATTAACCACTAAAGTAATTAAATTAAACTAAACTACATTATCTAGAAATGACAAATTAAATAGTTTACCTCCTTTCAACACTTTGAAAAGCATTTTGTATTTTTTCTTTAGCACGATCCATTTCCTCGTAAATGTATCCCATTGCTGGCTTCTCATCTGAATCCACTAAGCGCAACACATGAATAAGAGGATAAGCACCCCTCAAGCAAATGATAATGTCCCTCCAAAATAGTCTATCTAAAACAACAGCTTCAATAAACTTTCCATCCCTTGTCTTGGAGCATTTATTTGATTTCCATTCATCCGAAGTAAACATTCTTATTAATGCACTCTTCTTCTCATTAAGGCTACCCAAAGTGAGGTAGGATGTAGCAAAACGAGTCATGCCTGGTCTCACCAAATCTTTTCCTTTTGTATGGTATTGTAATAAGGAAATGAGAGATGCCCTTGAATAGATGTAAGTTGTAATTTTTCTTCCCTTGGCAATTGTCTCTTTATGAAGCTCCAACTTTTTCTCAAAATCCTCCAACATCAAATCAATGCAATGAGCTGCACAAGGTGTCCAATAAAGTTTCTTCCTCTTTTCCATCAACATCTGTCCCGCAGCTTTGTAGTTAGCTGCATTATCTGTCACAACTTGCACAACATTCTCCTCACCCACCTCCTCAACAACATCATCTATCATCTTAAATATTTTATCAGCTGTTTTACAAATATGTGAAGCATCAATAAACTTCAAGAAAACAGTCCCCTTAGGACTATTAACTAGAAAATTCAATATAGTTCTCCTTCTCTTATCTGTCCAACCATCTGTCATAATTGTGCAACCTGTTTTCTTCCAATGAGCTCTATGTTCCTCTAACATCTCCATGGTTGAATCTACCTTTTTCTTCAAATATTTTAGTCTAAGTTCAATGTAAGAAGGTGGTTTGAATCCTATTCCATGTCGGGCAACCTTTTCAAACATCTTCCCATATTCTTCACTCCTTGCCACATTAAAGGCTATGTCATTGTTGTAAAAAAATGAAGCAATTTCTTCACATGTTTCCTCCCTTAAGTTCTTCTTAAACAAAGTGTTAATTGTGGCTTGAGTGCTAATTCCTCTTTTCTTGAATAGACTTGCAGGAGTCTCTATTTCTTTTCCCTTCCTTTTCTCACCAACACCAACTGAAGAATCATGAGTTTGATCATCAATATTTTCTACTAATCCTTCCTCATTACTCCTTGTTTTCACGATCAAATTTTTTTGTAAACCAACCACAATATTCCACATTTGTTTTCTTACCTCATCACTAACAGAAGTGCATGCTCCCACATCTTTTTGAGTTCCAGCCAAATGATGTTTTAATCTATAAACCCCTCCTGTAATCTCCTTATGACAGTGTTTGCATTTGATTCTTCTAGTATTTCCATCAATAGAAATTCCATGATTCCAGCCTATATCACTTCTATTTCCAGGTGCATTCTTAGGAGTTTTTTCCCCTCTTACTGAAGCATTCTCAGACCCAGCAACACTTCCAGTTTCAGACTGAGGAGTTGAACCAGAACCTCTATTATCCCTTCCACCGGAACATCCATTGCCCCCTACATCATCATTCACAAAATTTTCCATGGCAAATAGGCTGAAAAGAATATAAACAGAGATAAATTATCATTTACATTATTTTACCCTAATAGAAAAAAAATTCAGATGAAAACACAGGGACGAAAACAAGGACGCAGCTGGACGGCTGGACCGATCAACCCCTTGGCTGATCGGTCAAGCTGACCAATCAGCCAAGGTCAGCTGACCGATCAACCCCTTGGTTGATCGGTCAACTTGACTGATCAGCCAAGGGCTCAGCCCTTGCTTCTGCCGCACCGGAAACACCACCAAGGCAAACCAAAACCAGATAAAAACACACGCACGTGAAGAAAACAGGAAAACTGACTGAGTGAGCTCGTGGAGCAGCGGAAGCGGCTGACGACGCAGTGGAGCAGCGGAAGCGGGCGACGACGCAGCGGAAGAGGGCGACGGGCTCGCGACAGGCGGCGGCCGAAGCGGGCGACTGATTGCGGTGGCGATGGGCTCATGACAGGCGGCGGCGGCGATAAACTCACGACGGTAACAGGCGAGGGCGAAATTAGGGCTCTGATGGAACGGGGACGTCCGAAATTTAGGGTTCTCCTTGACACGCTGGCGGCTACGACTCTTCAATCGCCGTGATCGGTCGAACCGCAGAATCGCCGCGATCCCACGATCCCACGCTCTTACCCGGCGATCTCACTGCGCGCCGTCGCCCGCGAGCTGGAGATGGGATCGGGATCACCGGCAGGCGGTGGGTTCGTAGAATCGTGCGATCCCACGAGTTTCCTCGCGATCCTAGCTACCTTGGTCTTAATTAGCTTTAATTAGTTTAGTTTTTTCATTAGTATCCTTTTTTATTGTAAAATTCTCTCTATAAAAGGAGAGTCATGTACCTATTCTATTGTAAGAGTGAATAAGTAATTATTTTTTTCTCATATTTTCTAAGTTGGTATGAGTGCGAGGTTGTAGTAGCCATGTCAGAAGTCACGTCCAAAACCACTATAATCCCTGCCACTATCACGGTAAAACCTTCTGAGATTCCACAACACCATTCCAACCCCTCATTCAGTCCAAATCACCACTATTCGGCTGAATGGGGACAACTTTCTCTGGTGGTCGCAATCCGTCTGAATGTATATTCGTGGGCAAGGAAAAATCGATTATATCACTAGTGACAAGAAGGCTCCTGTTGTTGATGATCCGATGCATGCCGTATGGGATGCTGAAAACTCCATGGTTATGACATGGCTTGTCAACTCCATGGAGGAGGATATAAGTACTAACTTGACGCCGGGCAAAATATAGATTATTCTGGGGCGAGAAGTTTCAGAGGGATTTACGAGAAAAAAATAAGAAAGTAATAAGCTTAAACCTTATTGAGAAAAACAAGAGTGAGAAGAGAAAAATAGAGATATAGCCGTAACGTGGCTTAAGTGAAGCAAATTGATTCAATATCTAAAAAACTTGTCCTAAACATCATCTAACCATGAGTTTATATAACACTCATATCCCTAAAAAAACTTTAAACCAACCAGACTTAGTCTCCTAAAATTTAGGAACAAATTTAACCAACAAGACTTGGTTTCCTAAGATTTAGGAACAAATTAAACAAAAATATATAACCAATTAAAAAAACCCTAAATATATAAATCTGAATATTATTTTGGATCCCCTCCTGCATCAGTCTCCCGGAGTTGAAGAGAACTCGTCCTCGAGTTTAGGGTGAGTGTATCCGACTCCATAGCACAAGGACTTAAGTGTTTCACATTAAAAACATCAGAAGTTTTTAAGTGACTAGGAAGACGCAACCTGTAGGCATTATCATTAATCTTTTCTAGTATCTCACAAGGTCCAATTTTCCGATCTTTGAGCTTGTTGTATTCACCAATAGGAAGCGATCTCGAGTTAATACAGCCCAAACCATATCACCAATGTCAAAAAGGACTCGACGTCGATGTCGATCTGCTTTGATCTTGTACTCGGTGTTGCTTTCCTGAATAGCTTGCTTAACTTGCTCATGAATGACCCGAAGATGCTCGACCATCTCCTTAGCCTTGGGGTTAGCTTGTCTTGGACGTGAAATAGGGACTAAATCCAATATCCCGGATGGGTTTCATCCATAAACAACTTCGAACGGGCTCAATCTAGTGGTCCTGTTCTTTGATATGTTGTATGCGAATTATGCTTGAGGTAAAACTAGATCCCATTGCATTAGTTTGGTTCCTATGAGACATCTTAGAAGATTTCCCAAGCTCTGGTTCACTACCTCAGTCTGACCATCTGTCTGAGGGTGATAGGCACTGCTGAAGTTTAACTTCGTACCATGTAAACACACAATCTCTTTGAAGAAAAGGGAGGCAATCCGAATAGCATCCATGGTTTTTCTGCATGGTACGAAGTGAGCCATCTTGGAGAATCGGTCCACCACAACTAGAATAGAATCAGAAGTCCGTTGGGTGCAGGGTAAACCCAATACAAAATCCATGCTGACATCGCACCAAGGAACTTCGGGAATAGGTAAGGGAGTATACAAACCGGCATTGGTGAGGGTTCCCTTAGATTGCTGACAGACAAAGCAACGATCCACAAAATAAGCTACATCGCTGGTAAGCTTGGGCCAATAGAAGTTAGAAGAGATAAGGGCTAATGTCTTATCTCGGCCGAAGTGTCCTTCATTGTGAAGTTCTCTGATAATGTGTTGCCTTAAGGAACAGTCTGGAAATAGGTAGCCATTATGCAGAATAAAATCATTGCGAAGACCATTAGTTACCTCTTGAAATATCTTGCCAAAGGAGGGATCAATAGCATACATATTTGAGAAAGTTTCAAAGCCAGCAATCCTAATTTTCATGGTAGTAAGCAGGGAGGAACAACGGTTTAGAGCATCTGCAACGCGATTGAGACTCCCTGATTGATGCTTCAGTGTAAAGGTGAACTCCTGCAAGTAATTTACCCACTTAGCGTGTCGACTACTCAACTTATGTTGGTCGTTGATGTACTTCAAAGCCTCATGATCTGTGAATAAGATAAATTCCTTCTGCACGAGATAATGGCACCAATGCTTTAAGGATTGCACAATAGCATAGAATTCCAGGTCATAGGTAGAATAATTTTTCTTGGCACCAGATAGTTTCTCACTGAAGAAGGCAATAGGGCGTCCTGATTTACTTAGAACACTACCAATGCTAATGCTAGATGGATCACAGTTTACTTCGAACAGTTTGCCGAAATCTTGAAGTGCTAGAACAGGTGCTTCGGTCATCTTTTGTTTCACCAGCTGAAAACTAGTCATAGCTGCTTCACTCCACTTGAACTCGCGCTCCTTGAGGCACTCAGTTATAGGAGAAATTAAGATACTAAAGTTCTGAATGAACCGGCGATAGAAAGAGGCCAATCCATGGAAACTTTGGGCGTCATGAATGGTTTTTGGCTGTGGCCACTCTAAGATTGCCTCTATCTTTGATGGATCTGCACGGGCACCCTCAGTAGACACTATAAATCCAAGAAAAGAAATTGTAGTCGTGAAAAAAGAACACTTCCTTTTGTTGACGAATAAGGATTCCACCTTTAGCTTCTTAAAAATAGTTCTAAGGTGATCAAGGTGTAAAGCCCTCGTCGGACTATAAATAAGGATGTTGTCAAAGTATACAATTATGAATCTTCCCAGGAAAGGCCGCAAGACCTGATGCATGAATCTCATGAACGTGCTGGGGGCATTGGACAGTCCAAAAGGCATGACCATCCACTCGTACAACCCATGTTGTGTCTTGAAGGCTGTCTTCCATTCATCTCCTGGCTTGATTCGAATCTGGTGGTATCCACTCCTAAGATCGATCTTGGAGAAGATCTTAGAACCAGAAAGTTGATCCAACATATCATCTAAACGAGGAATCGGAAATCTATACTTCACTATGATTTTGTTGATAGCTCGGCTATCAACACACATGCGCCATGAACCGTCTTTCTTTGGTACAAGTAGGGCATGTCTCAATAGCTCCATAACTTGTCGTTGTAGCTCTTCGGCATCCGTAGGGTTAAGATGGTATGTCGGTCGGTTAAGCAAGCTTGACCCCGGGACGAGATCAATCTGGTGTTGAATATCTCTTATAGGGGGAAGTCTTGGAGGAAGGTCTTCGACCATCAACTTAGCGAAGTCTGATAAGAGTTGTTGCACTTCAGCTGGTAGATCCGACTCCGGGTCTATTACATTGCTTTTGAAAGGAAGCAAAATATAGACTACATCTCTGTGCTTCATCTCATTCAAAAATCTGGATATAGAAAGTAGTGTAGAATTATTGGTTACCAAATTTGAAGGGGTTCCTTCTCGTCGGGGAGCCAATACGATGTTCCTCCCTTTGATGCTGAGGGTGTATGTGTTCTTCTGCCCATCATGAATGACGCTGCGATCATATTGCCACAGTCGTCCCAACAATACGTGGCATGCGTCCATTGACACAACATCACACCATATTCGATCATAATACTTGCTGCCAATAGAAAAAGATAAAAGACACCTCTTATCTACGGTTACCTCACTTCCTTTACTTAGCCATGATAACTTGTAGGGTTTTGGATGACGATCTGTCTTCAACGTAGCTTTTGAACAGCTTCTTCGGATACAATATTTTTACAGTTTTCACTATCAATGATCATCTTGCAAACTTTGTCTGCAACCGTGCACGTCGTGTGAAAGATGTTGGTTCTCAGCCAATCATCTTCAGATTCTTCCTTAGGTACCAGTAGGCTCTTGCGTACGACGAGAGTCTCATGACCATCGCCATAAAGAACTTCGTCATCAATATCGTCATCATAAATCGGCTCATCAATCTGTTCGAGTTCATCCTCTATGTTTTCCTCAACTAGTAGAGTCTTATTTTTTTGATCTAGGGATCTTTTACACTCCGAAGCTCGATGCCCTTGTTCACCACATCGAAAACACTTGATAGTGGTCTTAGGGTTACCTTGTGGTGGCTACTGAGAAGGGCGCGACTCTTGAGGGCGAACAACTCGATTGTTTTGATCGCTCCTAGTCGTCGGTCTTCAGTTTAGTTGTTTTTCAACTGTCAAGGCTCGTAGATAGGCCTCCAAAATGGTCCAGAGTGAGTGAAGGCTTAGGGTTTCTTGTAAGGGTTGACGTAATCCCCCTAAATATCACGCTACCATCTGCTCCTCGGTCTCGGACAAATATTCCGAGCAATAAGCTGATAGAATTCCTTTGTATAGTCGTCAACGGTTCTAGCTCCTTGCCTCAAGGTATGGAGTCGTTGATACAATGTTTGGGTGTAGCCGAAGGGAAGAAATTGCGTTCTCATTAGATTCTTCATTTTTCCCAATCAGTGATTTTGGATTTACCTTGTCTCTCCCGTGATCGTCGAAGTTGCTCCCACTATGCTGAAGCTCGACCTTTTAACTTGATAACGACCAACTTTACTTTGATGTGATCAGGTACTTCTTTATATTAAAAAATCCTCTCTACTTCGTTGATCCAATCAACGAAGCCTTCCGTTTGTAATGTACCAAAAAAATCAGGAAGATCCACTCAGAAACCAAAGTCCCCAAATCGTTCCTCTCAACCATGGTGTTCTCGATATGTAGCACGACGATGATACGGGTTCTCGAAAGGAGACTCAGAATTACCATCAGAGATCTCACGATCTTCAAGATCCCGCGCTGCCAAACGCTGGGTTAATTCCACAACTTACTTCTGTAAATCCTCAATCATCATTATATCTTGGATACTACGATCACGGTGTTGGGCTTCCTCAATCGGAACCTGCCTGTTGTGACCACGACCATGTCCACGATGACCCTCCATTGGATCTTAATGAGCTCTGATACCAACTGACGCCGGGCAAAATATAGATTATTCTGGGGCAAGAAGTTTCAGAGGGATTTACGAGAAAAAAAATAAGAAAGTAATAACGAGATAAGGAGTAGCCAAAACTGGGCTTAAACCTTATTGAGAAAAACAAGAGCGAGAAGAGAAAAATAGAGACATAGCCGTAACGTGGCTTAAGCGAAGCAAATTAATTCAATATCTAAAAAACTTGTCCTAAACATCATCTAAGCATGAGTTTTATAGCACTCATATCCCTAAAAAAACTCTAAACCAACCAGACTTAGTCTCCTAAAATTTAGGAACAAATTTAACCAACAAGACTTGGTTTCCTAAGATTTAGGAACAAACTAAACAAAAATATATAACCAATTAAAAAAATCCTAAATATATAAATCTGAATATTATTTTGGATCCCCTCCTGCATCACAACTACATGTGTTATCCTACTGCAAAAGAGTGTAGGACCGGTGCCGTCGATAGAGGGGGGTGAATATCAACCGTGAAAAACTTCGTTGAAAACTTCATGACCTTTTGATCTTTCTAGACTCAGAGCGTTAGTGTAGCGGAAAATAAACAGAAAGAATAAAAGTAATACAAAGGACACGCGGGATTTATTTACTTGGTTCCCGACCCCCCTGGGTCTGTACGTCCAAGGCCTATATACTCGGCATGAGTCTACTATTGGTCTCCTTTCTGGAATTTCCGGAGGTGGAGAAAACCTGTCTTACAGTTGATAATTACAAGAACAAATATAGAAAACTGAGTGTGGAATAATAAAAGCAAACCGAACAAAAGCGAATTTGAAACTCGGCCGATCTGGATCTCCGAAGTGCCGCGCACTTCCTCCTGGAGCCTCCCGGTCATAGAGCCTTGTCTTTAGCGCGTTGTCGTCCGTCAGAATGATCATAATCGCTCTGAAAAGTTGTGTGTTAAGCAGAGGGGTCGAAGCCCCTTTTATAGGCTTTATTTGGGCGCCTGTTACGTTGGAGGCGCCCCTATAGACTTGGTCAAACTTTATCCCCGCGCCGAACTCGCCACAGCTAATAAAATCTCTAACCAGGGCGCCCCGGACCTCCCAGGCGCCTGAGTGAAGGCTTATCTGTGTTTCGAACTCGAAATAGCAAATACAGCTTTCAACTTAGGTGCCCATATCATCCCGGGCGCCTGAATGGAAGCCTATTCTGCCTTCTTAACAAAACATCCACTTTTGCTCTTTGGGCCAGGCACCCCTATTGATGGGGGCGCCTGGAAGCTGTTGGGCGCCTGACTGCTGTTGGGCGCCTAGCTTCAAGGCATCCAGCTGCCTTCTGTGTAATTTCCCTGCTTTGTCTTCAATTCTTGGTACCTGCAAGATACACAAACACAAAGCAAATATACACACAATATTAGCCTTAAGGACTTGGTTCTAACTTCGGATTTCCACGAAACCCTAGGTCGAACCGACGCAAGTTCCCACCCCCGAGAACGCACCTTTCACCTACTCCTTTCAGGAGCTGTTGCCACCCTGTCCTTCGGGTGGACTTTTACTTAGCCTCCGACACTCTCGGATCTCGAGACGTCCGAAGCCCGACCTGTCTCTACTTCTGTCCTTAGTCATCGCTCAACTAAGTTGCTCAATCCCTCGGACCAAGACTTCGTGCCCAAACCCCAAGTCCAGGACTTCGGTGCCCAACCCTCGGCCAAGTCTTCTTGCCCAGTCCTTGACTAGGACTTCGGTGCCCAACCCTCGACCAGGTCTTCTTGGCTAGTCCTCGACCAGGACTCAGTGCCCACCTTCTGAGCAGGTCTTCGGTGCCCATCCCTTTGCCAGGATTTAGTGCCCAGCTTCACTCACCAGGTCTTAGTGCTAGATTAACTAGGACTTTTCTTCCACTTTGATTACTCCTCTCTTAATTCCCCTTCTCTTGTTTAATGTATCACTGACTTAAGTATATTGTCAACCATTAAAACATTTAGTGGAGGACATCACTGATGTAACTTGCACCAACAATCTCCCCCTTTTTAATGTTTGACAATATCTTAAGTTAGATTGGTTGAAAGGGCTAAACCTTAACTCTTGGGATCAAATGAAAAAAATGATCTAAGTTTTGAAAATTCATTTTTGATCCTCTGGGAAAAATAGGAAAAAATTAATTTCTAACTTTCACTCTCCCCCTTTTTGAAAGACACTCTGATTTTCATTGATCCTTTGGGAAGAGACAAGAAATTTCTAACTTAAGCTCTCACTCTCCCTCTTTGTCATACATCAAAAAGAAACTAAAAATACTTGCGCCAACAATGAAAACATTTGGTTCTTTTGCAAATACTTAGTATACATTTTTGAAAATATAGCATAAAATTAAGTACTTAAGTATTTTGAAAGCATTTCACTTAAACAATATTGCTTTAGAAAGATTTTCAAAAAAAATTGTACTTATAGAAATATTTTCAACTAGTGCATTTTTTTTGAGAAAATACAGCAATTTTGCATAACTTTTGAAAGAATACTAACTTCTTTGAAAAGTACAAGTATTTTGAAAAATGATATGAGCTTTTGAAAAATGCATTACTTTGAAAAATGTACATTTTTGAAAACTATAAGTAACTTTGAAAGATATTGTGCAATTTTTAGAAGAAATTTGCAATTTTGGAAAATATAAGTACTGTTTGAAAAGTGTTAGACTTTTGAAAAAATATAAGTACTTTTTGAAAAGTATTAGACTTTGAAAAATATAAGTACTTTTTGAAAAGTATTAGACTTTGAAAAATATAAGTACTTTTTGAAAGGATATTATGCATTGTGAAAACATAATATTTTAGTTGACTAGGTTTCTTTTCCAGTTTGACACAATCCTAGAAAACCTTGTTAACTACAAGGATATTTTCCTAAGTGTCCTGGAAAATACTCCAAATTCAAGTAAATACTAAACCAGAATTTTGATAGGCAAAAAAATGATAGTACTTTAAAAATATATGTAAGTATATTTTGAAAAATGTATGAATTTTTGAAGACATAATATTTTACTTGACTTGGTTTATCTTCCAGTCTGACACAATCCTAAGAAACCTTGTTGACTACAAGGATATTTTCCTAAGTGTCCTAGAAAATTTTCCAAACTTAAGAAAAACATTATTTCAAATTGATTAAAACCAGATAAATTTTTGAAAATGATAATGTTTTTAAAGAAAAATTATTTAAAATGATAGTATTTGAAAGGATACTTATGTTTTCAAAAGGATTTGAAAATACTATGCATGAAAACATATTATTTTGAAATATTTACTAATTCTTTTAGTTTAACCTCCCCCTAAACTTGACCCAGTCCTAGGAAGCTTGTTGACCACAAGTACTCTTCCTCTGAGTCTTTAGGATTTGGTTTAGACCAAATGAATTATTTAATAAATTAAAAAATTGAAAAAAGTTAGAGAATTTTCTTTTGACTTAGACTCTCCCTAAATTCGACACATCCTTAGAGCCTTTGTAGATAATGAAGTGGACCTTCCTCTGTGTCTTTAGGGTTTATGTAAATCAAATATTTTCAGATAGATAAATTTTGAAACCACAATTTGGAAAGAACATAATTTTTAAAGTATAAGCTTTTTCGAAAACATATTTGATAGAAATTAAGGCGCAATTTTCGAAGAATATTTTTTATAAAAATAAAATACTCCCCCTGCATCCAACACCGTTTGACTCTATCTAAGTGCCTTAAGAAACTTTAGTGTTGACCTAAGAGGCTTGTGTCTAATTGTGTGAGTCAAACAATTTTTGAAAAGATATACTTTTGAAAAATGTATAATATATATATCAATCAAACAAGCATAAATTCCATAAAAACATTATTATGTTGAAACACTATTTTGAAAATATATTTTTAGAAAAATATCCTAATAATTTTGAAAAACAATTTTGAAAAATATTTTTCAATTTATTAGTCCTTAACATCTCACCCATTCTAGATGTCTTAACACAGCAAGCAGGGTTGCCTTATGGGTGTATTGTGAGATGCTTGAATCATTTTCTTTAATTTATTATTAAATCTAAGATTTAATTGAAACATGTGTTAGATTCAAATCTAGCAATAGTAAAGTGAATTTGATTTTTAGTAATTGGCTTCCAGGTCTTGGCGAGACACTAGGCCTTTTTTGGGCGTAGCCTTATTGGATCATCAACTATTTCCTTGACAAAGCCTTTTATAGAAAATTCATCTTCAAGTTACTCCTTGAAAGATTTTGGTCTAACTAGTTTGGGTCTTGGATCGGTAGCTTCGGCTAGTTCACCAAAATGGTTTCCCTAACGTACTATCATCTCACCTCCACCCAATACTAGGATCTAAATTATGCATAAAATTAAACATTAATGACATGACATATATATTAAGAAAATTGCATATGCATGGCATGACAGTTATACATGAGTCAAGCAATCCAAATCATTTTATTTAAGTTTCTAAAAATGTATCAAATTCTCGATTTGATACATGTCGTGTGAACCCGCGAATATGTCAACCCACTTTGACATATTTAATTTTATTAAATTTATTATTACGGTTTGGGTAAGATTTTATTTTAGTTCGAGTTTGAGTCATTTAAGAATTAATTGAAATTAATTAATTAAGATTTAATTGAATTAATTAAGAATTAATTTGTATTTGAATTAATTAAAGTTAAATTGAATTAATTTCGAATTAATTAATGATTAAATTGAATTAATTTGAATTAAGATTTAAATAATTAGAATTAATTTGAATTTGATTGAATTAAGATTTAATTGAATTAATTAGAGTTTAATCAAATTTGAATTAATTTAATTTAATTAATTAAGATTTAATTTGAATTTGAATTAATTTGAATTAATTAAAATTTAATTGAATTAATTTGAATTTGATTTAATTAAGATTTGATTGAATTAATTTGAATTTGATTTAATTAAGATTTAATGAATTAATTTGAATTTGTTTTAATTAAGATTTAATTGAATTAATTTGAATTAATTTGAATTTGATTTAATTAAGATTTGAATAATTAAGGTTGAAATGATTAATTAATAGTTATGGGTTTAATTTTCATTATTTCGAAAATTTCTGACTCATCTACTATTTCTTCCTTATTTATCTTTTCAAGTTTTTTTTCAATAAATCTGGTTTATTTGAATCTTTGTGATTTTTATTGACTATGACCTTAATCTTAGAAAATTCCATCTCTTCCTCAAGATTAGATCTTTCAATATCCTCAAAGTAGGTGGAGTAATATGGGTCACTAGTTAAAGTTTTGTAATAATCTTCAATATTATCTATAATTAAGTTATTATCTAGGAGAATTTCATCTTTATTATCCTCAGAAATATCCTTAGAATTATCCTCAAGAATTTTATTATTAGTTTCAGGATTATCCTTTGGAATATTTTTAAGATTTTCAAATTCGAATTCAGAATTATCCTTAGGGTGCGTTTGGTTCAAGTTATCATGCATAACCTTGGTTATGTCATTACCAAGTAATCACATAACCAAGGTTATAGGGAATAAAACATAACCTGAAGTTGTTTGGTTCAATTTAGGTAATCAAATAAAATCTTGTTTGTTTGGAGGTCAATAGTCTATAACCTAATATAATATTTTACCGTATTACCCTTTAGCATTTGTTTAGATAATTTTATTAGTTTAGATTTAAGGGCGTCGACATCGATCGTCGGTGTCCACGTAGGCAGTCGGTGTCCAACACCGGCACTCGACTGTTGGCGCCGACCGCCGACGATGGGCGCCGACCGACGATGGGCAATTGGCGCTGATGGTCGCCGACCATCGACAATCATCTACGGCAATCATCGGCAATCGTCGCCTACGGTGGTCATCGGCAATCATCTACGGCGGTGGTCATCAGCAATCGGCAATCGTCATCGGCAATCATCTACGACGGTGGTCGTCGGTGATCGTCGTGGGCTGCTGGCGATCGTCGCCGACGGTGGTTGCCGGAGATCGTCACCGGCGGTGGTCGCCGGCCGCCGGTAATCGTCTCCGGCGGTGGTTGTTGGCGATCGTCGACGGCGGTGGTCGCCGGTTGCCGGCGGTGATCGCGGTGGTCGCCGGTTGCCGACGGTGATCGTCGGTCGCCGGTGTGGTCGTCGGACGTCGACCTCTAGTGGTCGCCGGCCGCCGTCCGCCGTTGGTGGTCGCCGGGGTTCGACGGTGGTCGTCGGCCGCCGGCGATGGTTGTCGTTCGCCGGCGGTGGTCGCCGCTCGCCGGCGATGGTCGCCGTTCGCCGTTGGTGGTCGCCGGCCGCCAGCGGAGGTCGTCGGTCGCCGGCCGCCGGCGGAGGTCGCCGGTCGCCGACCGCCGGCGGAGGTCGCCGGCCGCCGGCGGAGGTCGCCGGCCGCCGACGGAGGTCGCCGGCCGCCGGCGGAGGTCGCCGGCCGCCGGCGGAGGTCGCCGGCCGCCGGCGGAGGTCGCCGGCCGCCGGCGGAGGTCGCCGGCCGCCGGCGGAGGTCGTCGGCCGCCGGCGGAGGTCGCCGGCCATCGGCGGATGTCGCCGGCCGCCAGCGGTGGTCGCCTGTCGCCAGCGGTGGTCGCCGACCGTCGTTTTCGATCGTTGGTCGCGAATAATACTTTCGGAAGTTAATAAATTGTAATAGTTATTTTCGTCTTAAATGTAAATATTGAAGAATAATTTTGGAAAAATAAGTTTCATAACCTAGGAATCAAGAAAAACCTTACTTCCCTAAGGTTTTCCGATTCCTGGTTGCATGCCCCTTTTGCTGACGTGTCGGGCATCGATCATTACTTGGGAATCGCTGATTATCTAAACCAAACAAGATTTTTGTTGATAACTTTAGATGGATAACCAAGGTTATCAAGGATAACCCTCAACCAAACGCACCCTTAAGGTTTTCGAATTTGAATTCAGATTTATCCAAAGGATTTTCAAGTTCAGATTTATACAAAGGGTTTTCAAATTTGAATTCATAATTATCTAAAGGATTTTCAAATTTGGGTTCAGATTTATCCTTAAGATTTTCAAATTTGAATTCGGAATTATCCTTAGGATTTTCAAATTCAAATTCGGAATTATCCTTAGGATTAAATTTATCTGAATTAAATTTATCATAATTAAGTTTATTATAATTAAGATTATCATAATTAAGTTTATCAGAATTAAAATTATCAGAATTAAGTTTACCAGAATTAAAATTATGATAATTTATTTTAGAAATTACTGAATTGATATTCTGGATTAAATAATTAATTTTTGATATTTTAGTTATATCTGTATTTTCTAATTTGACATGCAAAATATTAATTTTACTATTAAGTAGTTTTAATTTTTCAGAAAAATTATCTAAATAATTTACATATGAAAGTGTAGGAAATTTAAATATTTTCGAAACATAAATTTTACGTACTTTTGCCGAACACTTATTTTTGTAGTGCCCGTATTTCTCGCATTTGAAGCATTTGATATGGTCCTTGTTTCTCCGGACTTCTGGTGCTGGTACCTCCTTTGCCTCCGGTGGTGTAGACCGAGTCTTACGAGTAGGGCACTGACTTTTATAGTCTCTCTCTCCCTGCATGTGAAGCATATAATATGGAATTTAAAATTTGACATTTTAAAAATAAATTATACCTGATTCACCCCTGGGCTCCCCCTCAACTCCTGGCGTCGTTGCTCCGTCGGTGGTTAGTCCGATGAAGAGCGGCCTGACTCTGATACCACTTGTTAGGACCAAAAGGAATTAGGATATCTCTACAATGGCATGATATTGTCCACTTTGGGCCTAAGCCCTCATGGTTTTGCTCTTGGGCTCTCCCCAAAAGACCTCTTGCCAATGGAGATATTATATTCCTTATAAGCCTATGATCCAACCATGTGATTTCCAATGTGGGACTATGTTTGCACCCTTGCAACTTCCTAACAACCCCCCCAAACAAAGGACCACATGCCCCCACCACAAGCGGAAACTTTTTCTGCTTTTTTATGTTTGATCCACCAGGACTTTCTGCCCCTCGGTCCACCTGACCTACTAGGACTTCAACATCTAGCCATAACTAGAACTTGGTCCTCTTGATCAAGACACGAGAGCCCACATATCCTTTATTTAAGGCTTAACGCACATGGTTAGATCTGGACGATGTTAGTCAGATGTATTCTGACTTGGGTAACCAATCTCAGGTTTTTGAATTGACTTCAAAGTTGGGGGATATTCATCAAGGAGATGATTTCGTCACCAAATACTTCAATTCGTTGAAAAGGTTGTGGCAGGATCTTGACCTCTTCAGCATATACGAATGAAAATCTGCTGATGATTGCAACCACCACAAGAAAACCATAAAAGACAGCCATCTTTACAAATTTCTTATTGGTCTCCATGTCGAATTTGATGAAGTATAAGGAAAGATCATTCGGAGACCTCCTCTCCTATCCATCGGTGAAGTATTTGCCGAAGTCAGAAGAGAAGAAAGCCGAAGGAGTGTCATGCTCTGAAAAAGGAGTGTTAGTGAGTCAATTGAAAATTTTGCCTTATTTACTGATTCTACCTACAAGGTTGTAGATTACCAGTGCAGGTCTGATGATAAGCTATGAAATACCTGTTAGTAATAAAAAAAAACTCAGGTTTTTAACAGTATCATTTCAAACTCAGTTCGAGAAAAAAATAATGCTATGGCACTATAGGCTAGGGCATCCTAATTATTTTACCTAAAAAACTTATTTCCAGAGTTATTTAAAGGCATTGATTGCTCTTCATTACATTATGAAACTTGTGTTTTTGCAAAATTTCATAGTTCAACATATTTGTGAAAGAGTTATCATGCCTCCAAACCTTTTTATTTTATTCATAGTGATGTTTGGGGTCCATCTAAAATTACTACTCTTTCTAGAAAAAAATGGTTTGTAACATTTATTGATGATCATACACCTTTATGTTGGATTTATCGGATGAATAAAAAATCTAAAGTCAGAAATTTGTTCAAAAATTTTTACACTATGATTGAAAACCAATTTCAAATCAAAATTTGTATTTACATTCTGACAATGGAACAGAATATTTTAATGAGCACTTGGGTGATTTTTTGAAAGAAAAAGGTATTTTTCATCAATATACTTGCCGTGATACTCCTCAACAAAATGACATTGCAGAATGAAAAAATAAACATTTACTTGAAGTAGCACGTGCTATAATGTTTTATATGCATGTTTCTAAGTATTTATGGGGTGAAACAATTTTAACAGTCTTTTATTTGATAAATAGGAGGCCTACTAAGGTGTTAGAATACAAAACACCTCTTGATTGTCTTAATTTTTTTTCCTAAAATAAGATTATTTTTTGATTTACCTGTCAAAGTTTTTGGGTGTACTGTCTATGTTCATGTTCCATGTTAATTTCGTTCAAAACTTGAACCACGTGCTATAAAATGTGTATTCTTAGGGTATTCGTAAAAAAAAAGGGGTATAAGTGTTTTGATCATCAAACAATTTTTTTTTTTTGCGAGCATGGATGTGTCTATTTTAGAAACAACTCCCTATTTTATCAAAAATTCCCTTCAGGGGGAGACAAGTGAAATAAAAGATAATTTTTGGAAAATTTTTACCCCACTTCCCAATATCATTTCTACCCCAATTCCCTTCAAGGGGAGACTCTCGATCAGGAGGAGAAATATTACAAACTGATCACCGTAATCTAAGTTCTGAGCTTCAGGTTTATACTAGGAAGAGATTTCATCTTACGGATAAAGACTCGAAAGTCAAGCCTGCACAACACCAGTCTAAAAATTCCAGTTCTGGCACCGAAATTTCAGGTAACTCTATCCCAAGTCTAGTTTTGATTTCTCCCATTATGTCTAATTGTTCACCTACTATTCCTGATCTTGATGTTCCTATAACAACTAGGAAAGGTGTTCGAAACTGCACTAATCATCCTATTTCAAATTACCTTTCCTATCAAAGACTGTCAAAAAATCATAAAACTCTCACCTCTAGGAGACATTTGTTTGTTCCAAGGAATATACAGGAAGCTTTGGATGATCCGAGTTGGAAATTAGCAGTCATGGAAGAGATGGATGCTTTAAAGAGAAGTGGCACTTGGGAGATAGTTGATCTACCCAAAGGCAAGAAAGTAGTTGGGTGTAAATGGGTGTTTACAATAAAATGTAAAATTGATGGAAGCATTGAAAGATACAAAGCTAGACTAGTAGCTAAGGGCTTCACTCAGACTTATGGGATCGACTATCAAGAAAATTTTACTCCAGTTGTCAAGATAAACTCTATCAGAGTCCTGTTATCTCTTGCAGTAAATTTAGATTGGCCTCTACATCAACTTGACGTTAGTAATGCATTTCTCAATGGTGATCTAGAAAAGGAGGTATTCATGAGCCTACCACCAAGATTTAAGAAGGGGCTTGGCAGTGAAAATGTGTGCAAATTAAATAAGACATTATATGGACTCAAACAGTCACTAAGAGCATGATTTAAACGCTTTGGAAAGGTTGTTATCAGTTATGGCTTCTTGCAGAGTCAAGCAGATCACACAATATTTTATAAACATTCAGAAAAGGATAAGTTGTTATTTTGATTGTTTATGTTGATGACATTATCTTAACTAGCGATGACGAAACAGAATTAGCAGTCCTAAAGAAGAATCTCGCAAAAGAATTTCAAATTAAGGATTTGGGAGTCCTTAAGTATTTCCTCGGGATGGAATTTACAAGATCCAAAGAAGGTATATTTGTTAATCAAAGAAAATATATTCTTGATCTCCTTGGAGAAACAGGTTTGCTAGGGTGTAAAATGGTTGAGACTCCGATTGAGCCTAACCTGAAGTTACAAGCTGCTAAGGCTGAAGAAGTGAAGGATAGAGAACTATATCAGAGGCTCGTAGGAAAATTGATTTACTTATCTCATATGCAGCCTGATATTGCTTTCGCAGTTAGCATGGTAAGTCAGTTCATGCACTCACCAGGAGCAGAACATTTAGAGGTCGTCTATAGGATATAATTGAGATATCTAAAAGGAATTCTAGGGAGAGGTTTAATATTCAAGAAACATGGACATCTTCAAATCGAAGTATATACAGATGCAGATTGGACAGGGAGTGTTACAGACAGGAGATCAACATCAGGCTACTATTCCTTTATTGGTGGGAACCTAGTTACATGGTAAAGTAAAAAAGCAAAATATGGTAGCAAGAAGTAATGCTGAAGCAGAATTCAGAGTTGTTGCCCATGGAATATGTGAGGTGATGTGGATCAAAAGAATTTTTGAGGAATTGAAGCGTTCTTGCTCAACTCCTAGGAAAGTTTATTGTGATAACAAAGTTGTTATTTTCATAGCTCATAATCCGGTTCTTCATAATCGTACAAAGCATATAGAAGTGAATAAACATTTCAAGGAAAAAAAATCAAAATTGGAATAATATACATGACATATCTTTCAACGAATGAACAATTAGCTGATGTACTGACGAAGGGACTGCACAAGAAACAATTCGGTAAGTTGACTAGCAAGCTGGCTATGGAAGATATCTACAAACCAGCTTGAGGGGGAGTGTTGGAAATTAATTCTATCATTAAAATCCTTGATTGAGTCATAATTACAGGATCATTTCTTATTTAAATACAGGTTATAAAAGATATACAAATCAGGAAAAATAGGAGAGTCTTTAATTAGCTTTAATGAGTCTTAATTAGCTTTAATTAGTTTCATTTTTTTCATTAGTATCTTTTTTTATTGTAAAATTCTCTTTATAAAAGGAAAGTCTTGTACCTATTCTATTATAAGAGTGAAAAAGTAATTATTTTGTTCTCATATTTTCTAAGTGTTTATTTTGGTGCCTCACCGAGCTTTATGGAAAATATAACAAGAGTTGTAAGAAGAATAAAGAATAACAAACATAAGGCCAAAATACAAAACTGGAAATCTACCACCAAAGTAAAATAACCATAATAATCAAGTAATGGAATGTGATTTTATCATCGTAAGATAACCTTAAACTAAGAATATATGTCTATACAAAAAAAGGCATTGTCAGTTTAATGTCTCCTATGAATTAACGAAAATGGAAAGAACCTATTTCATAATAATTAATATATGATGTTAAACAAGATGTATGATCGAAATTTTCTGATGACAAAAAATTTGAGATAACTCTTTTTGTTTAATTTCCAAGACATAAGTGAAACATAGTGCATAGAAACATGCAATATATAACTTATCAGATAGAATAGGGAGATTTCATGAGAATGATCTTTAAATACCTTGGTAAAAGTTTGTTGTCCAGCTGCAACCCAGGAAATCTATCAAGGAAATATGAAAAACAAGTATAAGCTGATGGATCATCTTCTGAACCTTTGATTCATCCACTTTCACTGGAAGGTTCAAGAGAAACTGGCCAGATTGTGCAACTACAACCTCCTTATCAGTAACTAGTTTGAAATTGTTCTTTTCCATTACCTGGATCAATCAGAGGAGAGGCAAATATGAGGTGTTAGTCTGCTTCAACTGGAAAACAAATGAGAGAGAGAGAGAGAGAGAGAGAGAGAGAGAGTTTGGGAGACAACAATTTTGAATCCTATTCTGCATGCAATGGTTTAAATTGTCATACTTTTTCTCAACCAAGATGTTTGGGTTACTGCATCACACACAAGTTAATCAGAAATTGACAAACCTGGAAAAATATGAGGAATTTTAGTTCCGGATCATCTATCATTTGAGTAGGTAAGTTCTGCAGTTTCAATCTCCGATTATCATTTGCATGGTCAAACAACAAATATAGTTGCTGCAGGCACAATAGATCAATGAATATGTGGAAATTTTCATTTGCATAAATAGAAAAAACAAGTGAAATTGATCCATGAAAGTTATTATATCAGTATATAGAGACACTTGACTTCAATGCATATGAATGTGATTAGGCATAGCTTTTAACAAAAGTCATTGGTCACAGTCTTTCATACATATTGCAAGAACATGACAAGGTACCATCAAATCTTCAAATTGTAAAAGGTACCATGCGCCAATAGTGTATTCAACCCCCTTGCAAAGCTTGACAAACTCACCTTGGTCAGTTTAATGCTCTGAGCTTGAATAAAGACAAAAGTTCCGGAGTCCAAAACATACATAAAGTAGTAATATTGGTTTAAAAAAAAGGTAAGGAGCTTGTTAGCACATATTCTGACACCAGCGAAGAACATTCTGGAAAATGAAGCTAAGAAACGAGACACATTCAATTCAAAACTCTATTGTTTAAACATACAAATCTAAATTTAGAAAATCTTTTGTCTTGTTTCATGAATTGATGCATAGCTGTTAATAACGAAAGACTGAACATAAACTTTATTTCACTTAAGTAGACAACTTATTTTAGCGTAGTAGCAATCATATCTAGAACTCTTTCACAGTTCCTCAATAAATATATATTTCAATTAACAGAAAAAAGAGTGCGAAAAATAGCAAGCGAAGATTTTATTCAAGTAAAAAAAAAATAGGTACAAAGAATAATTTACGGAGCCGTATTTATACACAAATCCTAACGGCTAGTAGAAACATGATAGCTAATGCAATTTATGACAGTTAATACAATTAATGACCATATCAAAATCCAAGAGAATTGAATGATTGAAACTGGGAATATTCTCCTCAAGCGGAAGATGCACATTAGACAAACAAAGCTTGCCTTTTAGCAACGGATGTTGAGCATTACTCAGACCTTTAGTAAGGATGTCTGCCACCTGAGCTTGAGAACTGACATGAGTTACATAGATGATACCAGCGTCAACCTTTTCACGTATGAAATGCCAATCGAGGACAAAGTGTTTCGTTCGATCATGCATGATGGGATTGCTTGCGATTTGCAAAGCCGACTTGTTGTTGCAGAGAAGGGGAATTGGATCAGGAGATGAAAGACCAAAACTGCGTAACAAGTTTTTGATCCACAAAAGCTCGCATGCGGTGGATGACATGGCCCTATACTCGGCCTCTATAGAGCTGCGTGCAACCAACTCTTGTCGTTTTAAGCGCCAACTAATAAGATGACCTCCAAGAAAGATGCAGAAGCCATAAACAGATCGTCGAGTGGCAACACATTTTGCCCAATCGCTATCACTATATGCAAGTAGTGATGGCTTGGTGGAAGCTTGGAAAAACAGAGCATCTCCAATAGTGCCTTTTAGATATCGTAGGACTCTATAAGCCCCGTGGAGATCCTTCTCGATGTCGAGCAAGAGCCTGCACAGAGTAAGTTATATCAGGGCGAGTAAAAGTAAGATAAATCAACTTACCAACAAGTCTACGTTAGTGTGTTGCATCCAACAGTATGGGAGAAGGCTCCTTTTGAACATGATAGCCAGCATCTAGAGGAGATTTGCTTGGTTTACAACCAAGCATGCCATAAGTATCTAATAAACCCAGTGTGGACTTGCGTTGTCCAAGAAGCATAAGGCCTGTGGAAGAACGAGCAATTTTGAGGCCAAGAAAATAACGAGGAACACCAAGATCTTAGCTTGAACTGTGAAGACAAATATCCAACGGCTGCTTCTAAAACTACATCAGAGTTAGATCCGATGACAATGTCATCAACATACACTAGTAATGCAATGAAATCGCCAGATAGGGATCCCTTAGTAAAAAGAGAGTGGTCTACACTAGCTTGCTGAAAACCATACACAGTGAGAACCTGACTAAACTTTTCATTCCATTGTCTCGAGGCTTGTTTTAAGTCATACAATGATCTATTCAATCTGCAAGCAAGTTTTTGACCTGGAGCACAAGACTGTGTTGTTACATATCCCAAAGGTAAGGACATATAAATGGTTTCGTAGATGTCTCCATTCAAAAAGGCATTATTCACTTCTAATTACCTAAGATAATGTTGGGACCTTTGCGTCTAGCTAAAGGAGGATGAATAATTTCTCTTAGATTTTTATCTACAAAATGTTAGCCAAAGCACAAGAGAAAGATAGCAAAAAATAATTAACAATTAAGACAATGCTAACTCCTTTAATTTACTTGGTCTCCACCTCCTTGAGGTAACTAATCCAAGGATCCACACCCACACAGTTAAACTCCACTATGCTCTTCTCCTTTTCAATCAAACTTTAAGGAGGAGAAACCCTTACAAGATGATCTCTTCCTCTTTTACAAGATGGGACTTAGAGTTTGAGGAAGAGAGTAGACTTTGGAAGCTTTGGGCATTTAGCAGAAGATTTTTCAATCACAATTCGTAACCTCTTCATGCCCCAAAGTTTTTCCTTAAATAGAGGAGAGAGTTGTTAACAAAATAGCTCAGCCCCGACACCAGTCGACTAGCCTCAACACCAGTCGACTTGTGCTTAGCCAAACGGCTAGTTTTCGAACAGACCAGTCGACTGACACCTAAACCAGTCGACTGATATCTACTGTTCAACCTTACAGAAAGATTAGTTGACTGATGTCCCTACCAGTCGACTACTCTGATGGATTCCTGATCGCGCATGGGAAACCTCTCCATGTCCCCAGATTAAAATTTTTCAATCCGAATGGAGAACAATTTCCCAAACAATCGACTCATCATCGTGCTAACCGATTCAAGCGACAGCTTGAACAAACATATTGTTCTAGCAATCAAACTCGTCCAACCGATTAGCCGCGGAATAGATGATGAATGGATCATCGATTTTTGTGTTCATCATCGAGGTCCAAGATAATTAATTAACATAATTAATTAAACAGTATGATAATACAAACAAGATCAAAGAAAAGGAACCAGACAAGAAGATATACCTCTCGTTTACCACACGATCTTCTATTGTATGACCCAACCTCTTCTTGGATGTCGTGTGAGCGACGATCCTCCAAGAACCGTAGTCACCAAGGCACCTTCTTCTAATTCTCCTAGCTTAGCCGAAACCCTAGGAGTCCTCTTCAAGCATGCGCCGACCACAAGGGAAGAAGGGATCTTCTTCAAACTTGCACCGCCAACCAAGCCACCTCCACCTTGCGCCGCCGACTCTTCACCTTGCTCCAAGGAAGCACCGACCACAAGAGTAGATGCAAAGGAAGAGGAAGAAGATGAAGAAGAAGAGAAAAGGAAAGAAACTCTCCTTATCTCACACCCAAGCCGCCGGCCAACCACCTTCTTCCTCCTCACCGCCGGCGCCAAAGGAGAGCTTCTCCTTACCGCCAACCACCTTATCTCCCCCTTTGTTGTGCTCGCTCAAGTGAGGGAGAAGAGAGGAAGAGAAGAAGAAGACCTTCTTCCTCCAACTGAGAGCTTCTTCACCCTTTCTACCGACGCCGCCCAACCCTAGGAGAGAGGGAGAGGAAGAGAGAATAGGAGAGAGAGGCTTAGTGTTTGTTGTGTATTGGATGCCTTGTTCTCATGACTCCATGAGGTATATATAGGCTACAATAGGGACCATGAGGAGGAGTTGAGTCTTGGCCACCCAATGGATCAAAGCCCGATCCATTAATGATGATCCATTCCATTAGAGGATCACCATTGCTCTACCTCAGCAACCCCCATATTTAAATATGGGCTCCACCTATTATGAGTACAAAAATCTCCCCGTGTTTAAGATATCTAATGCCCATTAATTAATTAAATTACTGACAATTTAATTAATTAATATCTAACTCCATGAGTAGTACCACTCAACCTTATCATCATGTCAGACCAAGTCTACCTGCAGGATTTAACATGATGAGCTTTATGAGTACTTCAAGGGGACATCATCAACCTGACTCACCAGGATAGGATTTCCTTCTATAATCAACGACACACCATCTAAATAATATTATTTCCCAACTTACCGGGCCTATCGATTTAACAAATAAATCTCGCCCATTAGTAAATCAAAGAAAAAAATATTAAGTACATGTGCCCGTTATTATATCGGGATTAAGAGCATGTACTCCATAATAACTGAGGTCTGATTCAATTATATAGTCAGTATAAATTGAATCACCTCTATATCAGTCCTGCTCAATACACATAAAGTGTACTAGTGTAATTCTATGGTCAAAATAAACCAATACCAAATTACACTACAACCATGTCAATGGTTTGTCCAAAACCATCGAGGTTGTGAGCCTCTACTTATACTCTACAAGGGACTGATAACATGATCTTCTGTGTGGCACCACACACCATGTTATCTACAATGTAAAGTATTAGACAATATGCACATAAATAACTAATATAAATATGCAAACAATGATCATATGATTGCCATTGCAAAATGTAGATGTCCATACAAAAGCTAGGCTTTTAGTATAGATCCTAACAATCTCCCACTTATACTAAAAGACTATGCTGCCATCACAATGTCATACATCTGACTCCCATATCCTCCATATGCCTATCAAAAGCTCTAGCTGAAAGGGTATTAGTGAAAGTTTCCGCCAGGTTGTCCTCTGATGCAATCTTGGCGACAACAACTTCTCCTCGCTTTACGATCTCTTGTATCAGGTGGTACTTGCGCTCTATGTGTTTACTCGCCTTATGGGCTCGTGGTTCCTTCGAGTTTGCAACTGCACCACTATTATCACAATAAATTGTGATAGCTCTGGATAAACCAGGAATCATATCCAAGTCCATCAAGAAGTTCCTGAGCCATACAACTTATTTGGCCGCCTCAGAGGCTGCCACATACTCAGCTTCCATGGTGTAGTCCGCCACGCACTTCTGCTTGACACTCCTCCATACTATGGATCCACCTCCTAAAGTAAACACATACCTTGAGGTAGACTTACTTTTATCCCTATCTGATTGGAAGTCTGAATCCGTATAACCCACAGAGAGTAATTGATCTGCCTGGTAAACTAGCATATAATCCCTAGTCCTTCTCAGGTACTTCAATATATGCTTTATTGCAGTCCAATGTTCTTGTCCTGGATTACTCTGATATCTTCTAACAATGCCCACGACAAAATAGATATTCGGTCTCGTACATAACATAGTATATATGAGACTTCCTACAGCTGAGGCATAAGGAACCGCCTTCATCTCCTCTATCTCCTTTGATGTTTTAGGACACATCTCCTTGGATAGAGGTACTCCATGCCTAAAAGGTAAAAAACCTTTCATGGAGTTTTCCATGCTAAACTGAGCTAGGACAGTGTCTATGTATGAAGCTTGAGATAAGCACAACATCCTTTTCTTGCGGTCCCTTATAACTTTGATTCCAAGGATGTGTCCTGCTTCTCCCAAGTCCTTCATATCAAACTGTTTGGACAACCATATCCTTACGTCTGATAATACTTTGACATTGTTGCCAATGAGCAAAATATCATCTACGTATAGTACAAGAAATACCACTACGTTTCGGTCACATCTCTTGTATACACAAGACTCATCCGGACTTTAAATAAATTCATGTGACTGGATCACCTCATCGAACCGTATGTTCCAAGATCGTGAAGCTTGCTTCAATCCATAAATGGATCGATTAAGCTTACACACAAGATGCTCTTTGCCTTTCGCAATGAATCCCTCTGGTTGCTTTATATAGATGTTTTCCTCAAGACTTCTGTTAAGGAATGCTGTCTTAACATCCATCTGCTAAACCTCATAATCCATATGAGCGACAATAGATAAGAGAATCCGAATCGACTTAAGCATAGTTACACGCAAAAAAGTTTCCTCATAATCGATATCCTCTTTCTGAGTATACCCTTTCACAACAAGCCTTGCTTTGAAGGTCTCAACCTTCGCGTCTGATCTTCTCTTTCTCTTGTAGATCCACTTGCATCCAATGACTTTTACACCATTGGGTGGTTCGACTAGCTCCCAGACATGATTAGAATACATAAATTTTATCTCAGAATTCATCGTCCTTTGCCAAGATACCACATCTTTATCTTGGAGTGCTTCATCATAGGTCCAGGGATCAGGTTCATGTTCACCAGGGACCAAGTCCGAAGACTCTCCAAAGAACATGAATCTATCGGGTTGTCACTACGACGAGATACCACCTATGTATCTTCTGTGACATGCGGTGCAATCACTTGTGGTATGTCCTCCTGTACCGTTGGTACTAAAGTTGAAACTTCCCCTCTCAATTCCTTAAGAATAATCCTACTCATGGACTTGTGGTTCATCACATAGTTTTCCTCTAAATATCGAGCATTCGTGCTAACGATCACCCTTTGATCTTTAGGACTATAGAACAAACCACCTTTCGTTCATCTAGGATAGCCTACGAACAAGCGTACTTCTGTACGAGATTCCAACTTATCAGCATCTCCCTTCAGCACATATGATGGACTACCCCAAATCCGAATATGTCTCAGACTAGACTTTCGCCCAGTCCTCAATTCTGTGGGAGTAGAGGGTACTGATTTAGATGGTACCAAGTTCAGAATGTACACTGCCGTTTCCAGAGCATATCCCTAGAACGAATCTACCAACTCAGAGTAACTCATCATCGATCTAACCATCTCCATAAGAGTCCTATTCCTTCGCTCTGCTACACCGTTCTGTTGGGGTGTACCGAGTGCAGACAATTGGGATTTAATCTCAACCTCTGATAAGTAACTCCTAAACTCTCCCAAGAGGTACTCGCTACCACGATCAAATCGTAGTGTCTTGATACTTTTACCTTGACGCTTCTCCACATCAACATTGAATTCTTTGAACTTGTCAAAGCATTCAGACTTGTGGCGCATCAAGTAAATGTATCCATACCTTGAATAATCGTCTATAAAAGAGATGAAATATTTAAAGCCACCTCTAGCCTGGATAGACATAGGACCACACAAATTAGAATGAACCAACTCTAACATATCTTTGGCTCTATACCCCTTGGCTTTGAAAGACTTCTTGGTCATCTTACCTTCTAAACAAGATTCACAGGTTGGGAAATCTTCCACCACTAATGAACCCAAAGGTCCTTCAGCTATCAACCTTTGAATCCTACTCAGGTTAATATGCCCAAGTCTTAGATGCCAAAGATACGTTTGGTTCATCTTCGAAGGCTCTTTCCTTTTATTTTGGTTAGATGATGAGTTATTTATTTCTATTTGCATCGTGGGAGATTTTGGTTTAAGAGTGTACAAATTGCCAATCAATGCACCTGAACAGATAATCTCTCTATTCCTTTTTATAACAACTCTGTCATTAAAAGAAATAGAATACCCATCGTTTATTATTTTAGAAACTGAAATAAGATTCTTTCTAAAAGTAGGTACATAAAGGCAATTTCTCAAAACTAAAATTTTATTTCTATGAAACGACAAATAAACATCTCCCACTGCAATAGCCGCCACCTCCATAGCATTGCCCATGTAGATGGTAATCTCTCCGTTAGCTAGTCGTCAAGTTTCCTGGAACCCCTGCAACGAATTACAGACATGATCAGTGGCTCCCGTATCTACATACCAGGTACCGGTAGATAATACCGCTAAACATGTTTCAACAACTAAACAAAAAGATATACCTTTATTATTCTCCTGACGATGAGGACAGTCCGCCTTCCAGTGTCCAATCTGCTTGCACGTGAAGCACTTGCCTTTCAGCTTCTTCACGCCAGCCAGAGGTCCCTGAGATCCTGCCTTCTTTGCCACACCTTGCTTCTTCTTCTTCTTATCTTTCGGCTTAGAAGTAGAAACCTTCTGAGCAACCAAAGCATGAGCACTTTGACAAAAAATGTAGGGATCTATGGGCAAAAATATTTGAAATTTGCAGCGAAAATAACATCACTTGAGCGATCCATGCAAAAGAAAACTCATATAAAGTGAATTTACAAAAATCTTATCGTAAGGTATACCTTTGGCGCGTGCCCTTCGCTTATCCCGCTTATCCGAGGTATGCCGGATCTCTTGCACGTTCAAGTGTCCATGCCTCTATGCGTATCCACACGAACACGATCTTTGCCTCGGAGAGGAACCACCTTAGTTGTGTTAGCAACTTGGGATGATTCACAAAGTACAAGAACCTCCACTAGGGAGTTTTGGACAAAGAGGAAGAAAGAAGAAGAATACCAAGGGTCTATGTCCCTTGAGCTCCTCTCATCTTAATGCTAATAAAACCCAATGAATACCAAGCCTTTTGGTATTCTTTGAGACTCTTAATATTCTATTTATCTAATGAATAGAATGCCTCTTAGCCTTTTTCTTAAATAATTTTCATTAATCCATTTAATGAATATTATACATAATTAAGTGGTTGAGTCTAATCTAGATGAGTCTAACTCAAATTAGACTCAATCCCATAATCCAATTGGATTCACTTGAGTCTAACTCAATTAATCTAATTCGGATCAAATCTTAGTCAAACTAAGATCAATTAATCTCCGAAGGATCGTGTCCTTAGTGTGTGACCCAATAGGTTCTCGTAACGTTGCCAATGTGTCTAAATTACTTTAGACACATAAGCAATGAGCGACATCTAGCAACGCATCATTGTTACCCAAGTGACGAGAAAGTCGAGATCCGACTTAACCTCCGTGACTATGACGACAGTGAAGGGAAAACTCACTTTGGTCGAGAAGGGTATAACATTTGTTGCATGAAAAACTCAAGGGAAAACTCCGAAGAAGAAGCTTCAACCAGTACCCGAGTCCGAATCAGACTCGGAATCAGACGACAGTGAAGGGGGTTGTCCTAAATTGGTCCGGCTAGCTCGCGACTACTACAAAGATCTTAAGCACCAAACGTGCAGGAAGAAGTCAAGCCGGTGAAAGGAAGATCCAGTAGAACCCTCGACGAGCTCGAAGAGCAAGGGCAATGTCACCTGCTACGAGTGCAACAAAAAGGGACACTTCAAATCAGAGTGCCCCAACCTAAAGGAAAACAAGAAGGCACGGAGGAAGAAGGCTCTTCAAGCCACCTGGGACGAGTCATCCTCTGAAGAAGAAGAAGAAGTCCCGCATGCGAACCTACTCGCCTTGACCGCCTCGGAAGACGTCGACTCCGGAACGGAATCGGAACCAGATGAGGACGTCAACACCGAAAAACTCACAATTTCGGAGGACGGACAAATCACGGTAAGAGGTTATTGATAAGTACTATTTTGTTGACTATTTCAGACTCTAAAATCCATGTTTAACCCCTATTTTACATGCTTAACCTTGAATTTACCCTCGGTTCTATAGATTAGTTTTATTTTGGGCTTTATTGCAAATCTTTATACATTTGAAAGATTTTAGAACTTAATTGTGAATCTATGTTTGTAGGCTTTGAAAGGATCATGGACCGAGGTCAAGATTGGTCAGAATCAGGCTCAGATCAAGGCGATCATGGTCTGGAGAACTGTGAGTCGTCCATTCATAAGATAAGCAGATCTGGATCATCTAGGGTAAATCAGATAGATCCTAGCTGAGGAAAGATAGATCTGACCTTCATAATGAGATCTGGAAGTTTAGGGGTAAATCGGAGAAAATCCAGCCGTAGGATCAAGCCAAGAGGATCTAGATCGTCTATTCAATGATCAGGCTGATCTGGACCATCCACCACTGATCTGGTGAATCCGAGCTGGGGTTAAGGTTAATCAAGCACTTGGATCAAGATCTGAAGGTTTCATCCAAATCAGAGATCATTCAGCCATTGGATCAAGATCAGAGGGATCTAGACCGTCCATTCAAAGATCAGGTTGATCTGAGCCATCCGTTACAAATCTGGAGGATCTGATCTACTGGGAGGCAGATCCTGACCCTTGATCAACATCATCAAATTTTGGATCAGATCTGAAGAGATCCAGCCGTTGGATTAAGTTAAGGAAATCTGGGTCGTCCATTGCTAAGTATTTAATCAAATTTCTCCACAGGGCAGCTTGTCGCGTCTTCCTCGCCACAGCTCATTTTCCTTAGATTGTTCATCGTTTCTTCTTCAATTTTTTTCATCCGAAGGCGTGACCACTTCAATTCCTTCATTAGATCAAGTTCTAGGTCATTGGGAAGATCTCTCCGTGAAGTTTCCAGTTCCATTTTGCCCAAGAAACAGAGTTGAGTGAGGTTTCCTCATCTCTGCCGTTTGCTGTCCTTGGTCTGGGTTGTGCACCATTTCCATCCATCTGAGCTATCTGGAGGGGTTCCCTAGAGTGCTCTGATCATCCCCAAATCACCATCGCACTCGGACACAGCTGAATCAAGGGAATCGAATGGGTTTTCAGATTGAGCAGAGTTTGAGCTTGGATTGATTCGCAGAGACAGTTTTCCCAATGATTTGTGGAGTTTACGGGTTCGAGGCTCACCCTTGTGTGACGGCAAGGAGTTCTTGAGCTAAGAGAAGGGATTGATGATAGTTTTCTTTATGTTTTTCAGTTATTAGCTGTAATTTCGAATTCTGCAGTTCATGTTTAGCTTCTGAATTTTGTTTCAGTGAATTTAATTTGTCTGAATCATTTCTACATTCATTAGTGATTCAATTCTGCACTCTTGTTAGCTCGATTACGTGTTTAATGAACAATTGCTTTGATTTCAATTTGTATTTCTGCTGTTCGAATTAGTTTCCTGTTTCATTTCTGCGTATCAACTCTAATTCTGAAAATTCACTTTAGTTTCTGAATTCTTCAGTTTATTTCGATATCATTTTATGCCTAGTCTTAGTTCCTGAAGTTAGAGACCACATTTAGTGTGTTAATTTAGTTGATCTAAGTTCGTTTCACCTTTAGTTTCATTTTTGAGTTTTTGTTCAGCTTAGTATTTTTGCATATCAGTCCTTTGCATTGCGTATCAGTTTTCCTACAGCAAGTTTCGGTTAAAGATTCTGAATTTTGTGTTAAGTGATCATCAGTCCTTCTTAATCTTTTTTGATCATTGGTTTTGTGCATTCGTTTTCAGTTGCTTGGTTTGCTATGCTTTTGGCTTGATGTTGCGTTTCTGCAGTCATCATTTCTGCATTCTTGAATTCTAATTCTGCCATTCAACTTTAATTTCTGCAATCTTCAGTTTATTATTTCTGAAATTGTGTCAAGTGAGCTTAGTTTTAACTTCTGAATTCACTTTGCAGTTCGTTTCATTCCAAAGCAATTGATATCAAGTTCTGAATTTGGGTTTCAATTTGCGTATCAGTCCTTCCTTGCGTGCCAATTACAATTTCTACACTTTCATTTGTTCGAGAAGTCTGCATTCTATTTGTTGTTTCTCATTCATTTGCTTCACATCAATTGCTTCGCATCAATTTACAGATTTGCATTTAGTTAAGCTTTCGGCACAATAGCTTTATTCCTTGCGTATCAAGTGTTAGTTGCATGCATTTTGTATCAAGTGAATATTTTGGCTTGGATGTGGTAGATCCTGAAGTTCAATATAATTTGTAGTGTCCTTTTGCAATTGATAGCAGACTTATTTTCAAAATTCAGTTAAGTGTCTTGGTTGATTAAGTTTAACATTGGTTGAATTCATTAGTTGCATTTCCTTTGTTTAACTCATTTAGTTAAGTTCCTTTATTTTCATTGCGATTTCATTTCTAATTGAAACCAAACCCAGATTTTATTTGAAACCCAAAAATATCAACGACACATAAACTCGAGCTTGAATCAAACAACCTCAACTAGCCCTAGGAAAAATACGACCTGTGACCCCTTTACTACGTTTTCATCTTTGCTAGCAAAAAGGGTTTCCAGCTTTACACATATCTAAATTTTGAGACCCACATTCGTGACACCTAGTTCGGGTCCATCAGTTATCCAGAAGCTGAATTATATGACTTAATTTCTTATCTGTCCCGAAAATTGCCGAAAGCCAACATCTGGGTTGAAACCCTCCAATAGGAAGTAAAACTCCTGAAAGAGGAAGTCAACTCGAGTTCCTTGACCGAGCCAATTCAAGAAGGAAACTCAACTCAAGTTAAAAAAACTTGAGGAAGAGAATTCCTCCTTGAAAACTCAAGTGAAGGAACTCAGGGTTGCCTTAGAACGATTTACTTCGAGTTCCAAGAGTCTTGACATGATTCTTAGAAAATAGAAATTCGTTCTTAATCGATCTAGACTAGGTTATCGAACCAAATCGCGACAACGGTCGTATTATTCTGTATTGAACCAACCTAAAACCCGAGTCCAAGCATGGGTCCCTAAGCTATGCTTGAATAAACAAGCTGGACCAAACCAGTATTGGATCCCCAAGGACAAGATTCACATCTTGCCTAACCCTTATCGAGGCTTCAGTTCAGGGGGAGCCAATATAAAAATCATATTGATAGTTAGATAGTTTTTTTTAATTGCTTGCTTGCTTGTTTATTTTTTTTTCAATTTTATTATTATGCTTAGACTTAGGAATAGTTTAAGGACAAAAGATTTATTTAAAATTTGAACAACATAGTATTAGGTGGAGGTGAGATGATAGTACATTAGGGAAGCCTTTCTAATAAGGTCAAGTAGGGTAAGGCGTACCCTACTCTGTCTGTTTAGTTTGGTGGAACTAGCCAAAGCTACCGATCCAAAACCTAAACTAGTTAGATCAAAATTTTTCAAGAAGTAATTTGAAAATGAATTTTCAGTAAAAGACTTTGTCAAGGAAAGGGTTGTTGCTCCAATAAGGCTACGGCCAAAGAAGGCCTCTGTGTCTCGCCAAGACCTAAAAGCCAATTATCGCAAATCAGATTCAATTGACTATTTGATAAATTTGAATCTAATACAAATTTTAAATTAAATCATAGACTTAACAACTTTTCAAAATCAATAATCTTAACTCAACATTTTTTTCTAAAATTAATTTTCTTTCAAAAATTTAAACATTTCTTTTAAACCTGTCTAACAAAACTCATAAGGTTAACATGTTTGATAACATTAGATGTGGGTGAGATAGACTAGGTAGTGAAATTCAATTTAAGCTATCCTTACCTCTAATGGATCCAAATCAAAACATACTTTATGTGTAGGAACATAAAGATTTGGATCAATGGATGTTGGATAGTGGATGCTCCAGACACATGACTGGGGATAAATTGAAATTCACCAAAATCAAGTTCAAGAACCTAGGCTCAGTAGCATTTGGCAACAATGCTACACTCAAAGTAATTGGGTCAGGTAACATTGAACTTAATTCTGATTTTATTATTAAGAAAGTACTCTTGGTTGAAAATTTTAAGTTCAACTTGCTTAGCATTAACCAACTCTGTGATACTGGTTACATAGTTACTTTCACCAACTCTAACTGCCTTATTAGAAACCTCCAAGACTCAGAGATAACACTTAAGGGTACTAGGAAAAACAACGTTTACACTATTAATTTACCCTTAGTACCAAAATGCTTTCTGACTCAATTAGAAGAATCTAACCTTTGGCATAGGAGATTAGGTCACACAAATACCAAACTAATTTCAAAAATTACTCAACTTGGGTTAATTAAAGGTGTACCTGAAATCAAGAATTTTGAAAATAAAATTTGTAACTCATGTAAACAAGGCAAACAAACTAAGTCAACTCATAAGACAACCGAATCAGGCTTAACCCAAACCACATTTGAGCTCTTACACCTTGACCTATTTGATTCACATGGAGCCAAGTCAGTAAGCGGGAATCGGTACTGCTTAGTAATTATCGACGATTACTCTAGATTTACCTGGGTTAGGTTCTTGAAAACTAAGGATGAAACCTTCAATTTATTTAATGACTTATGCAAAATGATTGAAAATCAAAATGATACTAAAATTAAAAGACTTAGGAGTGATCATGGGGGAGAGTTTGAAAATCAAAAGTTTGAGGAATTTTGCAAAGTCAATGGGTATATTTATGAGTTTTCCTCCTAGAACCCTCCAACAAAATAGGATAGTTGAGAGAAAGAATAGAACCCTTCAGGAAGCCGCTAGGATCATGCTTAATGAATATAACCTAGCTAACCAATTTTGGGCAGAAGCTGTAAATATAGCATGCTATATTCAAAATAGGATATTGATTAATAAAAGACACAATAAGACACCCTACGAACTCTATTATCATAGATTACCAAATTTACACTATCTAAGAGTCTTTGGGTGCAAAGTCCACATCTTGAACACTAAGGACTACTTAGGTAAGTTTTAATCAAAGTCAACCCCAGGGACCTTCCTAGGATATTCAACAACTAGTAGAGCTTATAGGGTTTATAATAAACAAACCCACAAAATTGAAGAAACTACTAACTTAATCTTTGACGAAGAGGTTGAACCAAAATTTGACAATCAAAATTTAAACCAATCAAATCTTGATCACGAAGATAATGAACCAACAATTGAACCATCAATCGAAGCACTGATTGAACCATTACGTGGATTATCACTTGAACCAATAACTGAGATATCAACTGAACCAATAACTGAACCATCTCAAATAAATGTACCAAACACTGGACCAAACCGTCCAGCCGGACCTGAGGCTGAACCTAGTTCTAGAAGAACAAAGAAACCTAGACTGAATCATCCTTCTGATCAAATTATGGGTGATCCAACCTTAGGAGTCAGAACTAGGTCTTCTTATAGGAGTCTTAGTCAGATCGCACTTATTTCAAAAATTGAACATAAGACTATAGAAGAAGCTCTACCTGGCCCAGATTGGATCATAGCAATGCAAGAGGAGCTAGCCCAATTTGAAAGAAATCTGTTGGTGCAGGAAGCACCATATCGAACCTTGTTTTGATATTGGCAAATGATTCAAAGTTAAGTTTGTTTGTGATCTAACGTTGTTCACTGAGTGTGCAGAAAAAGCCCTAGCGAAGGACTGCTAGGCACCTGGCGAAGGAATGCCAGGATACAAAGCCCTAGCGAAGGACTGCTAGACACCTGGCGAAGGAATGCCAGGATACAAAGCCCTAGCGAAGGACTGCTAGGCACCTGGCGAAGGACTGCCAGTATCCAAGCCCTAGCGAAGGACTGCTAGGCAACTGGCGAAGGACTGCCAGTAGCCAAGACCTAGCAAAGGACTGCTAGGCAACTGGCGAAGGACTGCCAGTATTAAAAGCCCTAGCAAAGGACTGCTAGGCAACTGGAGAAGGACTGCCAGTATTAAAAGCCCTAGCAAAGGACTGCTAGGCAACTGGCGAAGGACTGCCAGTATTAAAGCCCTAGCGAAGGACTGCTAGGCAACTGGCGAAGGACTGCCAGTATTAAAGCCCTAGCGAAGGACTGCTAGGCAACTGGCGAAGGACTGCCAGCATCCAAGACTTGACAAAGGACCGTCAGGCAAAAGTCCAACCAAAGGAGCGGTTGGCATCAGGTAAATTCTCCCGAGAGGAGTAGGCGAGGACGCGTTCCCCGTTGAGGGAACAGTAGGCGTCGGTTCGACCTAGGGCTTCATTTTGGAGACCAAAGTCAGAACCAAGACAGCTAAGGCTGTATAAATCTAATTAATTGTTATGTTATCTTGTTTTGGACTAACCCTGGATGCAGGACCGAAGGAACGTGTGTCTGCAACTCAGAAAGCCTCAGAGGAGAGAGGCAGTTGCTGAGAAGGGCACCCGGAGCGTCCCGAGCGCCCCCAAGGGCCATACAAAACAAGTAACAAGAAGACTGGTTCGAATACACACTGGGCCGGGCGCCCCCGTGCTCCCGGGCGCCCCCTGCGCTGCGGGCACCCCCTGCACTGCGGGCGCCCCCTGGTGCATACCTCAAACCAAGAAGCTCTCGAAGCCAAGCAGATAACCTTTGACCCGGTCAAGGCGGGCGCCCCGGTCAAAACTGATCCCGAAGATAAGGGGATCAGACGCTGACCGAGATCAGAACGGATCGGCTGCCACGTAGGGGGGCGCCCCCGACGTCCCGGGCGCCCCCTAGCCCTATATAAAGGGCCCTCGACCCCAGGCTTCTAAAATCACTACTTCCAACGCTTCAAAGTTCTTCTACGCTCGTGCCTTGCTGCGGAAACGCTTCACCTCGAGCCGACGACGTCCCGCTGCCCCAAAAAGATTCGATATACTCCGGACGTCGGTAACGAAGAACTTAATATTTTATTATTAATTTATTGCACTCCCTTTGTAATTAAAATTATTGTAATCGATTTTGCGCAAATATAGAATTACCCAAAGTAAACGGTCAACGACCGTGGGCCTTGGAGAAGGAGTCGACACAGGCTCCGAACCAAGTAAAAATCACTGTGTCTTTGTGCTGTGTATGTTATTTTTATTTTCGCTGTGCACTTACTCTCAGTTTTCCGAAAAAGTAACGACTTCCGATATTCACCCTCCCTCTATCGGTTTTCACGATCCAACAAAATCAAGTCTGGGAATTAGTACCTAAACCTGAGGGAAAATCTGTTATAGATACTAAGTGGGTATTTACAAACAAATTAAATGATCAAGGAGAAATTGTGAGAAACCAAGCCCGCTTAGTAGCTAAAGGGTTTAGTCAGGTCGAAAGGTTAGATTATGATGAAACCTATGTCCCAGTAGCCAGACTTGAGTCAATTAGAATGTTATTAGCTTTTGCAGCCCATAGAGGGTTTAAACTATACCAAATGGATATCAAGTATACTTTTCTTAATGGGTTTATTAAAAAAAAGTTTATGTAGGGCAACCCCCAGGATTTGAGGATTTAAAAAAATCTGAATATGTATTTAAACTTAAGAAAGCCCTTTATGGGTTGAAACAAGCACCTAGGGCTTGGTATGAACGCTTATCAACCTATTTAATTTTTAAAGAATTTAACCAAGGTCAAATTGACTCCATACTATTTGTTAAAACCTTAGAAAAAGATATTTTTATTGCACAAATATATGTTGATGATTGGATCTACTAATTCTAATTTTCTAAAAGAATTTGTCAAAAACATGGAGAGCGAATTTGAAATGAGCTTGGTAGGTGAGCTCAATTTTTTCTTAGGGCTACAAATTAAACAAACTAGGGATGGTAATTATGTCCATCAATTCAAATATGCTAAAGAACTAATAAAGAAATTTAAAATGGACAACTCTAAAAGCTTAAGTACTCCTGTGGCTACTAATGTCAAAATTGATAATGACCCTGAGGGTAAACCAATTGACTTAAAATTATACCGGAGTATGATTGGTAGCCTACTGTACTTAACTGCTAGTAGACCTGATATCTTATTTTCTGTAGGAATGTGTGCTAGATACCAAACCTGTGCTAAGGAATCCCACTTAGTAGCCCTAAAAAGAGTTCTAAGATACATTAAAGGTACCCTAAATGTAGGTATTTGGTATCCTAGGAATTCCACTTTTGAATTATCAGGATATTCTGACTCTGATTATGCCGGATGTAAGTTAAATAGAAAGAGTACAAGTGGAAGTTGTCAATTGTTAGGAAATAGTCTAGTCAGCTGGTGTAGTAGAAAGTAACACTGCGTAGCTTTGTCCACAACTGAAGCAGAATATGTTGCCCTAGGAGAGTGTGTGGCACAACTGTTATGGATGATGCACACTCGTAAGGATTTCCAACTAGACTACACCCAAACTAAAGTTTTTATTGACAATATTAGTTCAATAAACTTGACTATGAATCCAATTCAACACTCCCGAACCAAACATATTGAAGTCAAATATCATTTTGTTAGGGATCATATATCCAGGGGCGAAATAATACTTATGCATATGGACTCAAAATCCAACTTAGCTGGTATTTTACCTGAATCTGAGTTTAGCTCACTAAGAAGGCAGTTAGGGTTGTGCTTAGTAGAATAGAATTTTTTTTTGTTTTTGAAAAATCTTTTCTATTTTCACATTTTTTTTGAAAATTAGTTTGTGTTAAAATCATTTCTTTTATCAAGTTATTGAAATTTAAAATGATTTTCTGACTTAGTGTCTTTCAAAAACTTACCCCCTTCAAAACTAGGGTTTTTGCATAAAATGGACTTAGCTTAGGCCTTAACCCTAGAACTGCATGCACCTATAGATCTAGAAGCCAGCATCTCACAAGCACCTTAGGGTACTTTGATTGATAACCTAGACTGAGTTGAGATGCTTAGGTCTATGCCTTGATTCAAGATGCTTTAAGTCAGTGCATCTGCAGTAATTGGGGCGATAAATACAAATTGAACAACAATCAAGTTAAGTGTTCAAGCTTAGCAAATCTAACTTGATCAAATCGCTTAACTTGACTACCCTAGTGAAAACTGCTGTTTTATAATAGTTAGTAAGTAGCTAACTGGGTTAAACAGGAACCAAACAAGATCGTTTAAATTGGTTTGGTCCTTTTAGTTGCTTGAGTTCACTAGAGTTGGTTCAATACAGACTTACAATTTCTTTTAACTAGCTCTAATTCGAAATTGACTTGCAATGGAGGAGAGAAAGAAGAAAGAGAGAAAAATTTTAGAATTTTTCAAAATCAATTTTTTTTAAAAGTTTTATCTCTTTTTCAAAAAGTGCTTTCAAAAACTGCTAAGTGCTTTCAAAAATTGCTTTCAAAAATTTCTAAGTGAATCTTTTTGGCAAATATTTCTAAGTAAAATTTTCCTTAGTAAACAAAATTTGTCTGAGCAAAAATCTATTGGAATTTTTTTGGCAAATGTTTCTAAGTAAAATTTCTCTTAGTGAACAATTTTTGAGCAAAAACTTGTCTAAAAATTTGTTAAAATGTTTTATTTTGCAAAAATGTTTTTTTAAATGCACAAAATATTTTCCAAGCAAATGTTTCTAAGTGTGCAAAAGTTGAAATTTTTTAAGGGGAAATTTTTTTTTGCTAAGTAAATTTTTTAAGAAAATTTTCTTCAAGTTGAAATTTGTGGCTAAGGAAATTTTTTCTTTTTTTTTTTTGCAAAAATTAGTTTAAACAAAAATTGTTTTGTTTTGCAAAGCCTTTCTTAAGTAAAAGTTTCTTTAAAGTTTGGGCTTGCAAATTTTTAAGTGAAAAAATGGTTAAAGTTTTTGTACGTGCAATGCTTTTGCTCTATTTTGAAAAACAATTAGTCAAAAACTTAAAGCACTTAGAAGTTTTACAATAACTGCATATCATTGAAAAATTCAGAGGGAGAATGTTTAATTCAGGGGGAGCTAATTAAATATTTTTAGTATCTCTAAAGATTAACATGTTTGTTAGATATGCTATAAATGTTTTTTTACTTAACTTTTTGAACCGTGTTGCCATAAATCAAAAAGAGGGAGATTGTTGGTGCCGGAAGCACCAAAGTCAAACCTGTGTTTTGATAATGGAAAAGGGTTCAGAAGTTAAGATCTTGTTGTGATCTAACAATGCTAATAGAGTGTGCAGGAAAAGTCTTAGGTACACTAGGCACTAAGTCTTGGTTCTAAGAATTGGGCACTAAGTCCTGGCCGCGGGCTGGGCAACTAAGTCCTGACACAAGGTTGGGCACTACCTTATGTCCCTCCCTTCCCAGACGTTGTGTGGGCAACGGTCTACCGGGAATCGAAATCACCGAGGCACTCCAACCGAGATCTTCTTCTTGACTTGGCCAAAAACCAAACCCTAGCTCCTAGGGGTTTCTCGCCGCAACCTTCCCTCCTCTTCCTTTGCGCTTCTGACCGCCGGAGCTGCCCTCAGGCAACCGAACCAGCTGCTAACCTCGAGAGGAAGGAGAAGAAGATGAAGGAGGAGAAGAAGGCCCTTCTCCCTCATCCAAAGATGGCCGGAACTCCCCTTTCCTACAACCTTGCGGCACCGCCGCAAATCCCTCTTGCGCCACCTCCCATTGGCCACCGGCGGCTTCTTCACCCTCGCTGAGCACGACAAAAGGTAGAGGACTCCTCTGCCTTGTCTATGTGAGTCACAGCCAGAGCTTGGTGAGCCAGAGCTTGGTGAAGAAGAGTGGAAGGACTGAAGGGGAGAAGCCCCTTCTCCTTGTCGCCGGCCGGATGCCCTAGGAGAGAGAAGCGAGAGAGATGTGACGGGAGAGGCCTTGGGTGTATTCTCTTGGATTAAGCTTTGGTTTCATGATCTCCTTGGGTATTTATAGGGCTAAGGTAGGGACCAAGAGGAGGAGTTGGATCTTGGCCCACCAATGGATCTAAACCCTATTCATTAATTAAGATCTATTCCACTAAAGGATCTTAATTGAACTTCCTCACCAACCCCATATTTTCATATGGGATCCACATATTACGAGTCGTCGATCCCCCTGTGTTTAAGATATCGAATGCCGGTTAATTAATTTAAATTACTGACAATTCAAATTAATTAACTTTTGGATCCTTGATTAGTACCACTCAACCTTATCATCATGCCGGATCAAATCCACCTGCAAGGTTTAGCATGATGAACCTTTTGAGCTCATCAAGGGGGCATCATCATCCCGACTCACCAGGATATGGATTCCATCAATAATCAATAGCACATCGTATTATTAATATTATCTCCCAACTTACCGAACCTATCGATCTAACAGAATAGATCTCGCCCATTGGTAAATCAAAGAGACAATAATTAATAATATATGCTCGTTGTTATATCGGGATTAAGGGATCGTACTCCATAATTAAATCTGAGGTCTTATCCAATTATCGAGTCAGTACAAATTGGATAACCTCTGGATTCAGTCCTGCTCAATGTACTCAAAGCACACTAGTGTAATTCTATGGTCAAGACCAACCACACCTAATTACACTATAACCATCCCGATGGTTTGTCCAATTCCATCTCGGTTGTGAGCCTCTACTTATACTAGGCAAGGAACTGATAACATGATCTTCCGTGTGACACCACACACCATGTTATCTACAATGCGAAGTAATGGACTTTATGCATGTACTAATATAAAGGTGCACCTAGTGTAGTTGTGATTCTCTTTTCAAAATGAAGATGTTCATATAATATAAAAGAAGCATGTCTTTCAGTATATACATCTTACAAAATCCTGCAGGTGGACTTGGTCCAACATGATGATAAGGATGAGTGGTACTAATCAAGGAGTTAGATGTTGATTAATTAAAATTATCAGTAATTTAAATTAATTAACAGGCATTTGATATCTTAAACACGGGGAGATGTTTGTACTCATAATAGGTGGAGCCCATATTTAAATATGGGAGTTGGTTAGGTAGTTTAATGAAGAGCCTTTAGTGGAATGGATCTTCATTAATGGATCGAGCCTTGATCCATTAGGTGGCCAAGACACAACTCCTCCTCATGGTCCCTATTGTAGCCCTATATATACCTCATGGTGTCATGAGACCAAAACATCCAATACCATTGGAACACTAAACCCCTCTCTCTCCCTCTCTCCCCTCTCTCCTAGGTTGAGTGGCGCCAGGTGCATGGAAGGAGAAGAAACCACCTTCTCTTCTCATCTCATCTTCTTCTTCTCCAACTCCTTAGGCGTGCTGCTTCAACCGAGATAGGAGAACACCACTAGGTGGTGTTCGGCGTGGGCTTGAGGGAGAAACAAGCAGCCGGCGGCAACCACAAGGGGTGGTTGGCGCCGCCGGCGGTGAAGGAAGAAGTGTCTTCTTCCTTCTTCCTTCTTCTCTTTTCATCATTCCTTCTTCTTCACTACTCCCTCCTTAGCGTGCACAAGATAGGAGCAAGGAGAAGTGGTGGCCGGAGGCTCCATCCTTGGAGGAAAGTGGCCAATGGCTATAGAGAAGAAGTAAGGGTTTGGTGCAAGGAAGAAGGAAGAGAAAGGAGTTAGGGTTGTTGCCTTGGTGACTTCGGTTCTTGGTAGATCATCGCCCACACGACGTTCAAGAGGGGAGGGTCATACAATAGAAGATCGCGAGGTAAAAGGAATGGTATAATCTTCTCTTTGGCTTATTGTTTTCTATCATTTTATGTGGTTTGATTAATTATCTTTGTTGTTAATTATTTGATGATTAATTATGATAATTAATCATGTTGAATCCCATTGATAAACACAAGAATCGGTGATCCACTCGTTGTCTTTTTCGTGACTAATTGGTTAGGCGAGTTACAAGACTTGAACATCAAGTTTGGCCAAGTTGTAACTCGAATCAATTGGTAGACGATGAGACGGTCGTTTGGGAGATAGGTCTCCATTCGGATTAAAAATTTTAATCCGTGGACATGGACAGGTTTCCCATAAACGTCCTGGAATTCACTTAGGAAACCCACCAAGCTATCCAACAGACCCAACTCCTCCTCATGGTCCCTATTTTAGCCTATAAATACCTCATGTGTCATGAGACCAAGGCATCCAATTAATCCAAGAGCCAAAGCCTAATTCTCTCCTCACCACCCTCTCTTTCCTTGGGTTGGTGCCGACACCTAGCAAGGGGAAGAAGAAGACTCGGGAAGGAAGAAGTGAAAGGAAAAGAACTTCCTTCTCTTCATCTCTTCACATCATCTCTCTACTCCCATAGGTGTGCGGCTTCATTAAGGAAGGAGGGGCGCCGGCAGCTTAGAAAAGGAGAGCTTCTTGCTTCCTTTGGCCGGCGGAAAGAAGAGAGAAGAAGGAGGATTGCAGCTTGGGTTTAGCTTGAAGGAGAGACATGTTTTCTCTTCTTCATCATTTCATCATCTTCCTCTTCACCTCGTGGAGCCGACGGAAGCAAAAGGAAGGAGTTCTTCCTCTCCTTTTGGTCGGCGGCAACCACACAACCCATTAGGGTTTTGGTGCAAGGAAGAAGAAGGAGGAGGAGGTCTTGCTTTGGTCTTGGTGACTTCGTTTCTTGGAAGATCGTCACCCACTCGATGCCCAAGAAGAGGTTGGGTCATATAATAGAAGATCGCAAGGTAAACAAGAAGGTATATTTCTTGTTTTGGTTCCTTTGATCTTGTTTATTATCATATGTTTATATTTCATGTTGATAATTATCTTGGACTCTGATGATAAACATAAAAACCGGCGATCCATTCATCGTCTATTCCGCGGCTAATCGGTTAGATGAGTTAGATTGCTTGAACAAGTAGTTTGTACAAGCGGTCACTCGAATCGGTTAGCACGATGATGAGTTGGTTGTTTGGGAATTTGTTCTCCATTCGGATTGGTTTCAATTAATGAAATTTTAATCCGGGGATATGGAGAGGATTCCCATATACGCAACCATCAACCCAACATTCTGGTCTCACCACAGTGGAAGCAGATCCCTTCCTTAGGCACCCCGCCTTTGGCCTTCAGTGTAGTAGAGTTGGCCTTGCCTTTGGCTTGGGTCTTCTTACCCTTGCCCTTAGGCTTCCATTTTCCTTTGCTCTTTTGTACCATCAGTACATTACTGGTCTTAGTTTTCTTGAGATTGGGTTCAATAGTTCTCAACATGTTGAGCATCTCAGACAATGACTTGTCAATTTTGTTCATGTTTTAGTTCATGACAAATTGATTGTACCCTTCTGGCAACGATTATAGGATAAGGACCATGGCCAATTCTTGACCCAGTGGAAATCCTAGTCTTTCAAGGTTCTTGACATACCCAATCATCTTGAGTACGTGAGTTCCTACGGGAGTTCCTTCTTGCATCTTGCATGCAAATAGGACCTTAGACACCTCAAACCGCTCATGCCTATCTTGCCCTTGATATAGTTGTTTTAAGTGCTCAACCATATCATGTGCATCCATGTTCTCATGTTGCTTCTGAAGCTCAGAGTTCATGGTGGCAAGCATGAGGCATGATACATCAAGTGCATCATCCTGATGCTTCTTGTAAGCATCCTTTTCAATGCCAGTGGTGGTAGTGATACGTGCTTCTGGAAGAGGTTGCTCTAGAATGTATAGTTTTTGTTCTTGTTTGAGGACGATCCTGAAGTTTCTGTACCAGTCCAAAAAATTAGCTTCGTTGAACTTGTCCTTCTCAAGGATGGATCGCAGAGAGAGAGAGTATTTGACGTGTTAGACGACATGGTGATCTACAATAGTAAAATATGCAGAAATAAGTATCATATCTAGATCATTTAATTAGGTCTTTAATTAAATGATACTCCCACTAAATTGTAGAGCTTTGGTAGGGCCTAGTCATGGATGTAGGCAAACTCAATTTGTCGACAATACTAGCTCCAAACCAAATAATGACTACATTCATGTGAGACAAGATCCATATTATACCTCATCTTGAGTTAGCTTTGGCTAATCACCCAAGACTTAGTATAATTAGGTAGGTAATATTTTACCAATTACATCTTATGCAACTCTTGGAAACAAAGGGTCAAGATCCACATTACACATCATCTTGAGTTAGCTTTGGCTAATCGCCCAAGACTTTATATAATTGTTTTTTACCCAATTTTCTCAACTTTTGGGATATGCCTCTAAGATTCTCAATCCAATTGAGGTGACTTAGTTAAGTTTCACCCAAAGTTTGATAGCAGGACATTACAATTATTCTCTCGCACTCTACCAAGATAAAATGTGTCGCTTTGCTTTGGCAAACCCAACAACAAATGATCGAGGTAGTTTATGAGTATCGAACTTTGGTAGGCATATAGAGTTGACTTAATTAAGATAAATGTTTATCTAATCATGCATCACATACACAACATATAAGCAGTAAAATATGACATGATTATGACTCGTATACTACGATCTTCTCAAACCAATGAGAAAATCGATGGTCAACCTAAGGATAACATCTTCTCCAAGTGCATCCTTCGGTCATCATGTATCATTGGCTTCCTTCTTGTAACTTCATTCTTCAATAGATATTCCACTCCTCATTTTGTACATTACAAATTAGGAAAACTCGAGTTACATTCGAGTCTAAATCTATTTTACAACTAGAAAAATAGAGATAAGGCACGACACGTACACCGTATTATGAATTACATTACAACATGCACACACACATATACATCAAATCATATTGGGGTTAAGGCCATAACCATACACCATGTCATCAATCACACACAATAGATTTAGGACATCAATTTTTATTATGATTGTAAAATGCTCATGAGCCGAAACTATAGGTTATAAAATTTGTTGAGTACAATCGGACCATAGCACACTTTCATATTCATATGATAATGCTATAGACTTTTAGTTTGGTCAACGCAAACTTTTGTATCTCAACAAATGCTCATACATTTCACAATCCATAATAAAATTATGTCCTACTTCTATATCACATATAAAAGTTTTTCTAAACTTTGTATGATCTTTCGTAAGTGGCTCTGATACCACTGTAGGGATCTATAGGAAAAAATATTCAAAAATCGCAGCGGAAATAAGAGATCCCACGAGCGGTCCATATGAAAGAAAACTCATACAAAGTTAATTTACAAATTCCTATCATATAGGTATACCTTTGGCGCGTGCTCTTCACTTATCCCGCTTGTCCGAGGTATGCCGGATCTCTTGCACGTTCAAGTGCCGTGCCTCTATGCGTATCCACACGAACACGATATCTCAAGCTTCAGAGAAGAATCACCTTTGTGGTGCTAGCCACAAGAGGAGATTCACAAAGCAAGAAGGAGAGGGAGAAGAGAGATTTTGGCTAAGAGAAGGAAGGGAAGGAAGAATGACAAGTTCATCATCCAAATGACAAGAAAAAACTCTTTTATACTCATCCCATGAGTATGAAGAGTTTTTGCCCCTTTAGCTTCCCTCCATTAATGCTAATAAACCCTCACTTAGAGCACATTTTCTCATGTGGATCTTCAACTTCTCTTCTTCCAATGAAGAGAAACTTTTCATCTTCCTCTATTATTAATTTATTAAACATTTTAATAAATTAATATCTCATTCAAATATGGTTAAGTCTAATCTAAATGAGTCAAACTCAAATTAGATCTCAATCCTATAATCCAATTGGATTCACTTGAGTCTAACTCAATTAATCCAATTCAAATCAAATCTTAGTCAAACTAAGATCAATTAATCTCTGAAGCATCGTGTCCTTAGTGGGTGACCCAATATGTTCTCGTAACATTTGCAATATGTCTAAACCGCTTTAGACACATAAGCAATGAGCAGCATCTAGCAATGCATCATTGCCACCCAAGTGACGAGAAAATCGAGATCCGACTTAACCTCCGTGACTATGACAATATATGACCTTGTCCTTCCATCTATGATATTTAGATTGACCAATGAGGTATAGACCGTGTCATCCTCGATCAATCTTTGTGTTTCTTGATCCTCGAGTAGACTCACTCAAACAAATGAGCTCAATATCTCATATTGACTCATTTGAGTATGGTCATGCGTTTTAGTAGTCCTACTCGATCAAGGGGCTCACAGATATCACTCCCGTCATATGGGAGGGATAGATCCCATCTACATCACTCACATCCCTCCGCATAATTCATTATATACCCAGTGATCGCCTTTATAGTACACCCTGTTTTGGGTAATGTTTAACGATACCAAAGTACATAACTCCTTATGTAGGGAACCGTAGTGATTTCAGGTCTAAGAACTATTCATACTAATAGTTACATGAGAAAGTTTATGACACTCGTATGATAATCTATGAATCTTTCTCATGGCGAGTCAATTCAGTACACATTCTCTAATGTATACTCATGTATCAACTTGATATCATATATCCATAACTTGTGAGCTCAAGTCATCAATCGACCTATATGCTAGTCTCCATGCATTAATATTGTCCTTGAATATTAATGCTTGACTAGGAATGGTATAGTATAGTGTTCTCTACATCATCTCATTATCGATTCAACCAATCAATATAATGTAGATAAGAACCTACTGTTAGTGATATGAGAGAAGTGTCCTAAGGCAATCGCCTTATGATTGTAAAACATTTATTTTAATAAATGATAATTCACTATTTGAGTATACATGCTTGTGTATTTGATTGGGATCTTAAACTCATCTACTGAATGTCCGCAATACAACTCACAGCATAAGAGAATTTGTGATGGGATCACAACTAGTGATTATCTCTAAATGTGCAAATGTGAAGTATTGAAAATATCCCTAGTCGATGAATTGATAAATACGGACACTATCAATTCTGTTGAGACTAGCATGGGTTATTCTCTAATCAGCTGATTCTCACTGGCTGGTGACATTGGGATGTCCGGAGATAAACATGGATGCTAGTTATGGGAACTAGTTCATTGGAGTGACTAGCTGTAAGACTTCATATGGTAATCTATATAGATATGTCAATGAAGTTCTTATTGCGGCTTAAGTGCGATGTTCCTTTGACTTGCGGTGTTCAAGTCATCTTGGTCATGGAGACTTATACTTTAACATCTTAAGCAAGCATCTCCAAGGAGGTGTGGACCCAGGATGATTGGGTATAAGCCGAAGTGCCCGAAGATGTTTGAACAACCTACAAAGGATTCACCACTCCTTGCGAGGAGATGTATACCCAGGCCTATCGTCGGATTGTTACTCAAAACCTCTGGCCAGAGTATATCATGTTTGGAGTACGAGTCTCTAAAATACATGAGAGTAACTAGAAATCCAAAGGACGAGAAAGACACTACTTGGGCTAGGTGTGACGTAGTCAGCCTAGTGGGGGCTGACACAAATAGACCGTGTCCTGAACCAAGTGGGTATAAGATGGTGAAGGGAATGAGGCACGATTCATTAGAGCTGCTGAAGGGTTTCAGAATAATTTCTTCTGGGGTCAAACCGTTGATCTTTCGATTAATTGGGGATCATGATGTACTACTAGGTGCCACTCATGATCGTTCTATAATTGGTTAATTATAGACGGCCAACATAAATCGAAAGCCTATTTAGTCACACGCACTACGAGTCATCCGAGGGATTTAAAACGAGTTGAAAATTGGATTTTCCGATCAAGAGAAATAAGTCGAATCTGAGTTAATCAGAGGCGCAATGGAAGCTAAAAATGGCTAAGTCTTTTGAAGGCTTTTTGGGCGAATTAAATGAGTTTTATTCGCGTTGGTTCGGCTCGGTTTGGGCCGGCCACCTATTGGGGAGATAACCAATTAATTTTGGTTTAATTAATAAAGTAAATCTAGCGCGATTTATTTTATAAATTATGGATAAATAAATTTGTATAAAGAAATTTATATAAATAAATTTATAGAGATTTATTCTTTTTATGGAAGTTAAAATAATCCATGAATTGGTTTATTTTAATTTTATAAAATCAATTATGAATTGATTTTTCCATAATAAGAAAGTTTATAAATTTCTTATAAAATTTATTCCATAATAAAAGGAGAGATTAATTAGTTTTATTATAAAGTTAGTTATAATAAAACTTGGTTTAAACGGAATAATTCATAAGAGAATTTATAGGATAAATTTCTTATGATAATTAATTAGTTTTATTATAAAGTTAGTTATAATAAAATTCATAAGAGAATTTATAGGATAAATTTCTTATGATAACTAATTAGTTTTATTATAAAGTTAGTTATAATAAAACTTGGTTTAAACGGAATAATTCATAAGAGAATTTATAGGATAAATTTCTTATGATAATTAATTAGTTTTATTATAAAGTTAGTTATAATAAAATTCATAAGAGAATTTATAGGATAAATTTCTCATGATAACTAATTAGTTTTATTATAAAGTTAGTTATAATAAAACTTGGTTTAAACGGAATAATTCATAAGAGAATTTATAGGATAAATTTCTTATGATAACTAATTCCGTTAATTCGGTTAAGAGGAGACTTGGCAAGGGAGAAGCAACTATATAAGGAACCATAGGCAAGCCTTGGATTCCAAAGATTTGGATAATCGATATAGAGCTCCCTCTCTCTCTCTTAATTCTCTTCTCTCTTTCCCTTTCCCCACCTAGGGCCGGCGCCCTCTTGGCCAATTAGGGTCGGCGCCCTCTTGAGGACCTAGGGCCGAAGCACCTCCCTCCCAAGGGTGAGTTGCTGTGAGCTTCAACAAGAAGGAGAAACCAAACAAGAAGAAGAAGAAGCGGATAGCGACTCCTCTCTTCTCGGAATTCGATTCCGTTTCTTTGTTGGTTAGTTTCCACTCTTTCCTATTTCTTCTCTTGTTTTTCTAGTTGTGCCTTCCGAGAATCTAGTAGTTCTCGTCGGCACAAAAACTCGTGACTTTGCGAAGTCATCCCGAAGAGAACTCGGCGTGGACGCGAATAGAGGCGAAGCTTCCAAGGGACGCTACGGTTGGATCTCGTCCCTTACTTCGAGTTACGCGAGGTACTTGGTAAATTAGTTTACTTTTCCGCAAAGTTTTAATTTATGATTATGTCAACACACCATAAGATTGCATGCTAGATACGAAGTTAAAATAATTTGGGAAATTAGTTTATGCAAATTCTTCCGCTGCACGTAAAAATTTAAAATTTTACGAACTCGTATCCTTGTCGACATGCACCCGGTCCCAACACCTACTACCCAAGGTCATTATTATACTTAGTTATTTGGCACAAATATAAAAAATAATAACCAAACATGTCTTTATTAATGATAGAATATGATACAAAATGTACCTAGTCAATCATCACATAATTGGCTCTAGGGCTCCTACTAACAAGAATGCCATCAACATAAATAAGAAAAAATATCATAGATCTATCATTATGTCTGTAGAATAGAGAGGAGTCAGTCATTGATCCAGAAAATCCCTTAGTCTTTAACCATTTTGATAATCGATGAAACTATGTACAAGGAGCTTGCCAAATACCATATATGGATTTCTTAAGGTGACAAACATAAGATGAAAATTGTGGATAAACGAATCCAGTTGGTTGCTCCATAAATACTATTTCCTCAAGATTACCATGAAGAAATGCATTAGAAACGTCTAAATGTCGGGTAGACCAATTAGAACTAGAGTAATGATAGGGAGAGTGAATTTGGGAGAGTGAATGAGAGAGTGAATGGCGTGGCAGTTATTGTATACACGTCCGACCGCCGATCGGACACCACCGGCGGCCTCTAATCACCGTCCCGAATCAAACTATGTCCTAAGAAGATCGGTGAACTCATCGGGCCGCAATTATGATCTCGTCGCATTCACCGTCAATCCGGAGAGATCTCAATTACCGGCGACCCTGCCGGGTTCACCATCTCCTTAGGACATAGTTTGATTCAGGACGACAATCAGAGGTCATCGATGGTGTCCGATCGGCGATCGAACATGTACACATTAGCTACACGTCATTCACTCTCCCAAATTCACTCTCCCAATCATTACTCTTAGAACTAACAACTATTGATAATAATAATTTAACAGATGTAATTTTGATGACTGGGTTAAAGGTATCATTGAAGTCAATACCTGGTTGTTGACTAAACTCTTTGGCAATAAGTCAAGCTTTATACTGTTCAAGAGAACCATCAGCTCGATGCTTAAGATGAAATATCCATTTAGATCCCACAACATTCATGGAGGAAGTGTGCAGAACTAGGTTTCATGTTCCATTGCGAAGAAGTGCATCAAATTCTGTAGCCATCGCATTACACCAATTCGGATCCTTGTTTGCTTCTATAAAACAAGTTGGTTCAATGGATTTTGGGAGACCACTAGAGCTCAAGGAAGAGGATGTCGAGTAGCCATTGGTGGGCATCGTGTATATATGTCACTTAAGAAAAGCATGCGACGAGGAGTATCATCACTTGTTGATGGTGATGAACAAGTATGCAAACAAGGTGATTCTGATGAAGGACTTGTATTATCCGATGATTCAGAGTTAGGGAGCATATTGTCTATAGCTGAAGATGCTTCCAAGAATGGATACGGAATAAGTTCTAAAGCATTGTCACTTCTGAAATTATTAGTGCGTCCAGCTCTTAATGGAGTAATCACTTGGGGTGATTTTGAAGACCCAGAGGACTTTTCAGAGGGTTCCGGAGTAAGACCTATGATGTTATCACCTCTTGTATGATTAGTGTGTCTAATTGGATGAGCAATCTATGAGAATTCAGATGTGATATTAGGTGGTATTAAGAAGGTTCCACTGCTCCCTGAAGATGGAGTTCCTGTTAAGGCAGTAAAAGGAATAGAGACTCATCAAAAATAACATGCCAAGATATATATATACGCCCTGTTGGAATATGTAGACAACAGTAGCCATGGTGCAAATTATTATAACCAAGAAAAATACATTGTTGAGAATGAGGATTTAGTTTATGTTTAGAGTAAGGTCGTAGCCATGGATAACATGTGCAGCCAAAGATACGTAAGAGGGTGTAGCTAGGAGTTTGATTATAGAGTTTTTCCATGGGACATTTATATTAGTGTCGAAAGCACCAGATCGAACCTAGTTTTGATAATGACAAAGGGTTCAAAGTTATGTTTATAATGTGTTTCATTGAGTTTGTAGGAAAGTCCTAGTTGTGCTAGGCATGAAGTCTTGACCTACAGGGTTGAGTAGGAAGTCCTAGTCGAGGACTGGGCATAAAGACCTGGTCGAGGGCTGGGTACCGAAGACCTGACCGAGGGTTGGGCATCGAAGACCTGACTGAGAGTTGTGCATGAAAACCTGGTTCGTGGAATTGGGCAAGAAGTCCTGGTCATGGACTGGGCACCGAAGTCCTGATTCAGAAGATTGGCAGGAGACTTAGTCGAGCGAGGATTGCGTATAGAAGTAGAGGTGGGTCGAGGTACAAACATCTCGTGATTCGATAGTCTCGAAGGCCGAGTAAAAGTCCAACAGGAGGAGCCGGTTGGCAAAAGGTAACTTCTTCAAAGTTGAGTAGGTGAGGATGTGTTCCCCGGAAGAGGGAATAATAGGCGTCGGTTCGACCTAGAATTTCATTTAAAATCCAAAGTCAGAACCAAGATAGCTCTGGCTGTTATTTATGCATATATTTTCATATTATATTATTCTTGGATTAACCCTGGTTTCAGGATGAAAAGGAACCAGCTGCTGCTATCCCAGGCGCCTGAAAAGGTTCAGGCGCTCGAGAACCCAGGCGCCTGAGAGGTATCAGGCGCCCCAGAAGGGGTTTTTCCGCGGATGGAGAAGATGAGCTAGCAAGTTCGCCACGTCAGCTTCTCAAGCGCCCGTGAGCCATCATGCACCTCAGCACTCCCAGGCACCCAAGACCAGGGATAAGGTTTGGCAAAGTCCGCGGATAAGCACGCGCTACGTTCGGGTGGCGTGGCAGGCACCCAGACCCTTATTAGGACCCCCAAGAAGGTACTATAAAAGGGGCTTCACCCTTTTGCTTCTAGAACAATGGTTTTCCAACTCAAGCACTCAAACATGCTCCATCATTCTTCTGTGCTCGAGTTTTCCACACCGACAACGCTCAAGATCGATGACACGGTGCTCAAGAGTCTTCGCCATTTCCTCTCTATCGACTGTATAATTGTATTTTATTGCTTAATTTTGTATTTGAAGCTTTTCACTTGTATTATTTTTCGAAATATAGAATTGCACAACGAAAATGGTCAACGACCGTGGGCCTTGGAGTAGGAGCCGTTACAAACTCCGAACCAAGTAAAAAGAAAATGAGTTAGCATTGTTTTACTTTCAGCTGCGTATTATCTGCATTTCTAAAAAATTTTATGTAGTCGATATTCACCCCCCCTGTATCGACCATAACGATCCCACAAATGGTATCAGAGCGGGTTGCTCAATCTTAGTGAATCCACCAACTGAGCAAGTTTTTCGGAGTTAATCGTTAATTATTTTCATTTGTAAGATTTTTGTTTTTCGAGGTTGGTGCAACACCACTCGAATTTTTTTTTTATTTTTTTTATACGAAACTACTAATCCAAGGCTAAGCCTTGGAACAAGTTTCTTGTTGTTACAAAATTTTAGGTTCTTTAATAGCCATGCAAGAAGGCTACTGCACCACACGACTGTTGGTTTTCACCAAGGAGATGTCGGGTCGCGCATGGGAAACCTCTCCATGTCCACGGATTAAAATTTTAATATGAATGGAGACCATTTCCCAAACGACCGTCTCATCGTCGCGCTAATCGATCGAGCGATCGCTTGAACAACCAAGTTGTTCTAACGATCAATCTCGTCCAACCGATTAGCCACGGAATAGATGATGAGTGGATTGCCAGATTTTGTGTTTATTATCAGGGTCCAAAATAAATAATTATCATAATTAATTAACAAATAATTAACAACAATGATAACTAATTAAATCACATGAAATGATAAGATCAAAGAGCCATAAGAGAAGGTTATACCTCTCGTTATCTCGCGATCTTCTACTGTATGACCCCCACCCTTCATGGACATCGTGTGGGCAACAATCCACCAAGAACCGAAATCACCAAGGCTCCAATCTTCCTCCTCCTTAGATGTGTCGAACCCTACAGGAGGACTCCTCCTTGCGCCGCCGATCGCCGGAACCAGAGAAGAAAACCAAGAGGAAGAGATGTAATCTCCCTCACCCGACCCTTCTTCTCCTCCAAACCCGTCGGCGTCGAAAACCCTAGGAGAGAGAGAAACCCTAAGAGAGAAAAACCAAGAGAGAGGCTTATGGTTCAATTGGATCCCTTGTCTCATGACTACATGGGTATATATAGGGCTACAATAGGGAACCATGAGGAGGAGTTGGGTCTTGGCCACCTAATGGATCAAGGCCCGATCCATTAATGAAGACCCATTCAACTAAAGGATCCTCATTGAACTACCTCACCAACCCCCTTATTTAAATATGGGCTCTACCTATTATGAGTACAAGTATCTCCCCGTGTTTAAGATATCGTATGCCCATTGATTAATTTAAATTACTGACAATTTAATTAATCAGCATCTAACTCCTTGAGTAATACCACTCAACCTTATCATCATGTCGGACCAAGTCCACCTGCAGGAGTTAACATGATGAATCTTATGAGCTCCTAAAGGGGATATCATCAACCCAACTCTCCAGGACATGGTTTCCTTCTATAATCAATGGCACACCATGTAAATAATATTATTTCCCAACTTACCGGGCCTATCGATTTAACAAAATAAATCTCATTCATTGGTAAATCAAAGAAACAAATATTAAGTACATATGCCCGTTATTATATCGGGATTAAGAGCATGTACTCCATAATAGCTGAGGTTTGATTCAATTTTAAAGTCAGTATAAATTGAATCACCTCTATGTCAGTCATGCTCAATACACACAAAGTGCACTAGGATAATTCTATGGTCAAGATAAATAAATACCAAATAATACTACAATCATCCCGATGGTTTGTCGAAATCCATATCGATTGTGAGCCTCTACTTAAACTTTACAAGGGATTGATAACATGATCTTCTATGCGACACCACACACCATGTTATCTACAGTGTAAAGTATTAGACAATATGTACATACTAATCTAAACATGCAAACAATGATCTTGTGATTCTCTTTCAAAATGTAGATGCCTATATAAAAGCAAGGCTTTTAGTATACATCATAACAATCTCCCACTTATACTAAAAGACTATGCTGTCCTCACAATGTCATACATCTGACTCCCATATCCTTCACATACCTATCAAAAGCTCTCACCGGAAGGGCCTTAGTGAAAGGATCCGCTAGGTTATCCTCCGATGCAATCTTGGCGACAACAACTTCTCCTCGGTTTACGATCTCTCGTATCAGGTGGTACTTGCGCTCTATGTGTTTACTCGCCTTATGGGCTCGTGATTCCTTCAAGTTTGCAACTGCACCACTGTTATCACAATAAATTGTGATAATTCTGGGCAAACCAAGAATCACATCCAAGTCCATCATGAGGTTCTTGAGCCATACAACTTCCTTGGCTGCCTCAGAGGCTGGCACATACTCAGCTTCCATGGTGGAGTCTGCCACGCATTTCTGCTTGACACTCCTCTATACTATGGATCCACCTACTAAAGTAATCACATTCCCCGAGGTTGACTTACTTTTGTCCCTATCTGATTGGAAGTCTGAATCCGTATAACCCACAGGGAGTAATTGGTCTGCCTAGTAAACCAACATATAATCCCTAGTCCTTCTCTGGTACTTCAGTATATGCTTAACCACAGTCCAATGTCCCTGACCTGGGTTACTCTAATATCTGCTAACCATGTCCACAGCAAAGTAGATATCCGGTCTCATGCATTGCTAGCATATATGAGGCATCCAACCGCCGAAGCATAAGGAACCACACTCATCTCCTCTATCACCTTTGATGTTTTAGGACACATCTCCTTAGATAGAGGAACTTCATGCCTGAAAGGTAGAAAACCTTTCTTGGAGTTTTCCTTGCTAAAACAAGCTAGGACAGTGTCTATGTATGAAGCTTGAAATAAGCACAACATCCTTTCCTGGCGATCCCTTATAACCTTGATCCCAAGGATGTGTCCCGCTTCTCCCAAGTCCTTCATATCAAACTTTTTGGACAACCATACCCTAATGTCTGATAATACTTTGACATTGTTGCCAATGAACAAAATATCATCTACGTATAGTATAAGAAATACCACAACATTTTTGTCATATCTCTTATATACACCAGACTCATCCGGACTTTGAATAAATCCATATGACTGGATTACTTCATCAAAGTGGATGTTCCAAGATCGTGAAGCTTGTTTTAATCCATAAATGGATCGATTAAGCTTACACACAAGATGTTATTTGCCCTTCGCAATGAATCCCTCTGGTTGCTTCATATAGATGGTCTCCTCAAGACTTCCATTAAGGAAAGATGTCTTGACATCCATCTGTCATACCTCATAGTCTATATGAGCGACAATAGATAAGAGAATCCGGATAGACTTAAGCATGGCTACCGGCGAAAAGGTTTCCTCATAATCGATCCCCTCTTTCTGAGTACCCTTTCGCAACAAGCATAGCTTTGAAGGGCTCAACCTTCCCATCTGATCCTCTCTTTCTCTTGTAGATCCACTTGCATCCAATGGCTTTTACACCATTGGGTGGTTCTACTAGCTCCCAGACATGATTAGATTCCATAGATTCTATCTCAGAATTCATTGCCCTTTGCCAAGATGCCACATTTTTAACTTGGAGTGCCTCGTCATAGGTCCAGGCATCCGGTTCATGTTCGCTAGGGACCAAGTCTAAAGACTCTCCCAAGAACATGAATCTCTCAGGTTGTCTAACAACCCTCCCACTACGATGAGGTACCACCTGTGTATCTTCTGTGACACGCGGTGCAGTGACTTGTGGTATGTCCTCTTATACCGTTGGTACTAAGGTCGGAACGTCCCCTCTTAATTCCTCAAGAATAATCCTACTCATGGGCTTGTGGTTCATCACATAGTCTTCCTCTAAGAATCGGGCATTCGTGCTAATGATCACCCTCTGATCCTTAGGACTATAGAATAAAACACCTTTCGTTCCTTTAGGATAGCCTTCAAACAAGCGTACTTCTGTACGAGATTCCAACTTACCAGCATCTCCCTTCAGCACATGTGCTAGACTACCCCAAATATGAATATGTATTAGACTAGGCTTTTGCCCAGTCCACAATTCTATGGGAGTAGAGGGTACTGACTTAGATGGTACCAAGTTCAGTATGTACGTTGCCGTTTCTAGAGCATATCCCCAGAACGAATCTGGCAACTCGGAGTAACTCATCATTGATCTAACCATCTCCATAAGAGTCCTATTCCTTCGCTCTGCCACACCGTTCTGTTGGGACATACCGGGTGCAGACTATTGGAATTGAATCCCAGCCTCTGATAAGTAATTCCTAAACTCTCCCAAGAGGTACTTGCCACCACGATCCAATCGTAGTGTCTTGATACTTTTACCTTGATGTTTCTCTGCATCAGTCTTGAATTCCTTGAACTTATCAAAGCATTCAGACTTACGATGCATCAAGTAAATGTATCATACCTTGAATAATCGTCTATAAAAGAGACAAAGTATTCAAAGCCACCTCTAGCATGGATAGACATAGGACCACACAAATCAGAATGAACCAACTCTAGCACATCTTTGGCTCTATACCCCTTGGCCTTGAAAGGCCTCTTGGTCATCTTACTTTCCAAGCAAGATTCACAGGTTGTGAAGTCTTCCACCACCAATGAACCCAAGGGCCCATCATCTATCAATCTTTGAATCCTACTAAGGTTAATATGACCATGTCTTAGATGCCAAAGATATGTTTGGTTCATCTTCGAAGGTTCTTTTCTCTTATGGTTAGACGATGAGTTATTTACTTCTATTTGCATAGTGAGAGATTTTGGTTCTAAAGTGTACAAATTGCCAATCAATGCACCAGAACAGATAATCTCTCTATTCCTTTTTATAACAACACGGTCATTAAAAGAAATAGAATACCCATCCTTTATTATTTTAGAAACTAAAACAAAGTTCTTTCTAAAACTAGGAACATAAAGGCAACTTCTCAAAACCAAACATTTATTTCTCTCAAAAGATAAATAGACATTCCCATTGCAACAACCGCCACCTTCGTAGCATTGCCCATGTAGATGGTAATCTCTCCATCAGCTAGTCATCGGGTTTCCTGGAACCCCTGCAAAGAATTGCAGACATGATCAGTGTAGGATGTGTATACTGAAAGACATGATTTCTTTATATGAACATCTTATTTTGAAAAGAGAATCACAACTACACTAGGTGTCTATTTATATTAGTACATGCACGAAGTCCAATTACTTTGCATTGTAGATAACATGGTGTGTGGTGTCATACGGAAGATCATGTTATCAGTCCCTTGCTTAGTATAAATAAGAGGCCGACAACCAAGATGGAATTGGACAACCCATCGGAATGGTTGTAGTGTAATTAGGTATGGTTGGTCTTGACCATATAATTACACTAGTGTACTATGAGTACATTGAGCAGGACTGAAACCCGAGGTTATTCAATTTGTACTAACTCGATAATTGGATAGGACATCAGTTTATATTATGGAGTACGATCCCTTAATCTCGAAATAATATCGGACATATATTATTAATTATTGTTTTTTTGATTTACCAATGGGCGAAATCCATTCTGTTAGATCGATAGGCCCGGTAAGTTGGGAGATAATATTAATAATATGATGTGCCGATGATTATTGAAGGAATCTGTGTCCTGGAGAGTCAGGATGATGATGCCCCCTTGATGAGCTCAAAAGGTTCATCGTGCTAAACCCTGCAGGTGGATTTGATCCGGCACGATGATAAAGTTGAGTGGTACTAGTCAAGGATCCAGAAGTTAATTAATTTAAATTGTCAATAATTTAATTAATTAATGAGCATTCGAGATCTTAAATATAGGGGGATGGACGACACGTAATAAGTGGAGCCCATATGTAAATATGGGGTTGGTGAGGTAATTCAATGAGGGCCCTTTAGTGGAATGAATCCTCATTAATAGATTGGGTTTGGATCCATTAGTAGGACAAGATCCAACTCCTCCTCATGGTCTCTATCGTAGCCCTATAAATACCCCATGGTGGCATATAACCAGGTCGATGGTTGATTAATCCAAGGATGCACAAGAAAGCCCTATGGTCTTCTCTTCTCCTCTCCTCTCTCCCTCCCTCCCGATGCGTCGACTCACATATAGCATCTTCACCTGCAGCAATTGCTGCCTCGGGAAGCAGCAATTGAGGCGGCTTCTACAACCTCGGAATTGCTGCCACGAGGCATCAAGAATTGCTACCTCTAATTGGCAGAAAAATTATTATCGAGGTAGCAATTGAGGCGGCTTCTGCCGCCTTAGGAATTGCTGCCGAGGTAGCAATTGAGGTGGCAGAAGCGGCCTCGGGAATTGCTACAGAAGGCAGCAAAATCGAGAGCAGCAATTGAGGCGGCAGTAGCCGCCTCGGGAATTGATGCCGAGAGGTTGCCTCGGCAATTACTCCCGAGAGTCTTCGGTTGGGAGAGGAGACGAATACAAGTTGGAGTTGTGGAGTTGCTCAGACCACAAGATGCTTGTGCAACTTGGAGTTGCTCAGATCACAAGAACTCCAAGATACTTGTTGTTCAGACGCTAGCAGTGGAGGAAAGAATCAATTGGGTTTGTGTTTGGATTATCTCCTAGGAGCGGCCGGTGGCATCCCTTTGGTTGGGGATTGGTTGGCGCAAGGAGAAGGGATCGACTTGGTGACCACGGGTCTTGGTAGATCGTCGCCCACATGACGTCCAAGAGGGGAGGGTCATACGGTAGAAGATCGTAAGATAATGGATAAACACAAAAGTCGGCGATCAACTCGTCGCCTTTTCCACGGTTTAACGGTCAAGCAAATCACAAGGCTAGTTTTGGTAATTGGCCGAGTTATGATTTGGATCGTTCGATACGGCACGAGATGGTAGATGGGAGACGGGTCTCCATTCAGATTAATTTTTAATCCGTAGACATGGAGAGGTCTCTTGGATCAACCGAGTATTCGCTTAGGAAACCCGCCAAGTCATACCCAACAATTGGTATCAGAGCTGAGATTTCCGGCTTTGTGTGTTTAGGATTGGTTAATTTTTGCAATTATCATACTTGTTATTTTGCTGGATGATGCGTGGATGTACGTAGGCTATCTTTGTGTTGCAGGCATGAGATTCCAACTTCATGGCCAAAATTTGTGTTGTGTGATTGATTTGCAATTTTTGTAATTAATTAATCCTCGGGGTTGATGAGGCTAGCTATTTAATTTTTGTAATTAAATACGACACATGTTTAGCCGAGTTTTTAATTTACAGTTGATTTAGATTTCATGTACACTCCTTCATGGAGTATAGGATCAATGATGTAAATAATTAGCTTTTCATTTCGGCTCGGAGATCCCTCAAGGTAGCATGCGCAGAAGGAAGGGAGGAGCGGACGAAGCGACGACACGACTAGAGGCGCATTAGAGACCAAGGGCCATGAAAGTTAGAAAATCTAGGATTTTCTTTATTTTATTTTCATGTTGTTGGTTATGTGCTTGGTTGTGTGGTAGTGCTAGTAAAATTCCTCAAGATAAATTACTAAGTGGGAGAGGGACCCTAAGGGCCCCACGGCTTCCATTACAATTCGACAAGTGATGCGAACAAGTCTGCGCGTCGGCTCTGAGTGCCTTCCTCCCCATCATATGGACTTGTTCTGTGGATCACTGGGTCGAAAAAGACTATAGAAAATTTTTGAAGAGCGTGTGCACTTCCCCATCGGAAGGTACATAATCAGAAATAATTTTCTTAGTGTCGTATAATGGTGCGCACTTAGATGTAAATAATAGTATCCTCCCCATCGGAGTCACTTCTATTATTTTGTAGAGCCGAAGGAAACCAACTATTGATCTTACTTGTCAAAAAGTTAGGTTGACAAGATAGTAAGATTGATGGGTAAAACCTCCTCTTACGAATGTAGGGATTCGTATACGCCCACACCATCGTGGCATGCGAATTTCTTGGTGTATAGGGTTGTTGGTTGGTTTCAAAAATTAATTGTTTTGAGGAATCAATTTATTTTTGATTTCTAAAGTAGTGTATGTTGTGATTCTTAGGATTTTCAAAATAGTTATTAACCCACTAGCTACAATACTTAAGGAAAATAGACTTACTAGCCCCAACTACATAGACTGGAAAATAAGCCTAGACATTATCTTTTCCGCAGAGGAGTACAGATAGGTACTCTTCGAGGAATGTCCTGAAGATGATGGCCCACCTTAATGAGATTGAGGTTCTTGGAGGACAAATCGACGGGGAAACCCAAGTCGATATTATACTCCAATCTTTGCCTAGGGGTTTTGAGCAGTTCCGGCTCAACTCTAAGCATGAATATACGTTGAGGGAACTCCTGGGAAAACTCTAGGGGACAGAGGGGCTCTTTCATAAAGATTCGTAGGCCTTGGCCACTCAGAAGGTTTCTACTTCTGTGCCGAAAGGCAGGAAGAAGAAGAAACAAGGTAAGTCAAAGAAGGAAGCAGAATCGCAAGGACCTCAGGCTGGTGTGAAGAAACCAAGTGCTTCACGAGCCAGCAGGCTGGACATTGAATGACGAACTGTCCCCATTGTCATGAGAAAGGTATATCTTTTCTTTTGTCGTTGTAACATGTTTTAGCAGTGTTATCTACCGGTACCTGGTGGGTAGATACGGGTGCCACTAAATATGTCTGCAATTCTTTGCAGGGGTTCCAGGAAGCCCAACGACTAGCTAAAGAAAAGATTACCGTCTACATGGGATATGCTACGGAGGTGGTGACTATTGCAGTGGGAGTTATATATTTGTCTTTAGAAGATAAAGCTTTGGTTTTAAGATTGCTTTTATGTACCTAATTTTAGAAAAGAATTCTGGTTCAGTTTTTGAAACATGGATATTCTATTGCTTTTATGAAAAGTGGAATAGAAGGATTATCTGTTTAGGAACATGGATAAGAAATTTAAGCAATTAAAACCAAAGTCTCCCATGATACAAATAGTATCTAATAGCTCATCATTTAATCCAAATAAGAGAAAGGTTCCTTCCAAGATGAACCAAATATGTCCTTGGCATCTAGGGCTTGGTCATATTAACCTTAGTAGGATTCAAAGGACGATAGCCGATAGACCCTCAGGTTCATTGGTAATGGGAGACTTCCTAACCTTTGAATCTTACTTGGAAGGTAAGACGACCAAGAGGCCTTTCAAGGCCGAGGGGTATAGAGCTAAAGATATGTTAGAATAGGTTCATTCTGATTTGTGTGGTCCTATGCCTATCCAGGATAGAGATAGCTTTGAATACTTCGTGAGATGAATATTCAAAGTTAGGGATACATTTACTTGATGGCCGCAAGTCTGAATCTTTGATTGGTTCAAAGAATTCAAGACGGTTGTGGAGAAACATCAAGGTAAAGGTATCAAGACACTACGATCGGATCATAGTGATGGGTATCTCTTGGATGAATTTAGGACATACTTATCAGAGGTAGGGAGTCAATCCCAATTGACTGCACCCGGTACGCCCCAACAAAATGGTGTAGCAGAGCGAAGAAAAAGGGCTCTTATGGAGATGGTTAGGACAATGATGAGCTGCTATGAGTTGCAGTATTCGTTCTGGGGATATGCTCTGGAAACGGTAGCATACATACTTGATACCATCTAGGTTAGTGCCTCCTACTTCCATAGAAATGTAGACTGGGTGAAAGCCAAGTCTAAGACATCTTCGAACATGGGATAACTCGGCATATGTGCTGAGAGGGGATACTGATAAGATTGGAATCTCGTGCGCTTGTTCGTAGGTAATCCTAGAGGAACGAAAGGTGGTTCTATAGTTCTAAGGATAAGAGGGTAATCGTTGAGACGAATACCAGATTCTTAGAAGAAGACTATGTGATGAATCACAAGCCCATTTGTAGACTAGTTCTTGAAAAATTAAGACGGGATGTTCTGACCTTAGTACCAACTGTACAAGAAGAAATGCCACAAGTGACTGCACCGCGTGTCACAGAAGATACATAGGTAGTGCTTTGTCATAGTGGGAGTGTTGTTAGTCAACCTACAGGATTCATGCTCTTGGGAGAGTATTCGGTCTCGGTCCCTAGCGACCATGAATCAAGATCCCTGGACCTATAATGAGGAACACCCACTTTGAAGAGATAATCCGTTATATGGATTTGTTCAAAGGACGGATGAGATTTGTGTATGTAAGAATTGTGACGGAAACGTAGTGGTGTTCTTGTACTATACGTAGATAATATTTTGTTAGTTGGCAACAATGACAAAATATTATCAGACGTAAGGGTATGGTTGTCCAAATAGCCGATATGAAGGACTTAGGAGAAGCAGGGCACATCCTTGGCAATCAAAGTTCTAAGGGGTCACCAGAGAAGGATGTTGTGCTTATCCCAAGCTTCATATAGTGACAGTGTCTTAACTCGTTTTAGCATGGAAACCTCCAAGAAAAGTTTTGAACTTTTCAGCTGTGGAGCCACTCTATCTAAGGAGATATGTTTAGATTATCAAAGGAGATAGAGCAGGGAATGACGGTTCTTTTAGAACCGGCTATAGGAAGCCTCATGTATGCTAAAAATGAGATAGGATATCTGCTTTGTTGTGGGCATAGTTAGCAGATATCAGAGTAACCTAGGTCAAGAAAATTTGATTGCGATAAAAACTTATATTATTGCCTGAGAAGGACTAAGGATTATGAGCTGGTTTGTCGGGCAGACCAATTCCCTATGGGTTATACGGATACAGACTTCCAGTCAGATAGGGGCAAACGTAAGTATTCCTCAGGGTTTTGTGTATACTTTAGGAGGTAAAACCATAGTTTGGAGGAGTGTCACACAGCGGCTGCGTGATGGACTCCACCATGGAAGATGAGTAAAGTGGCATCCTCTGAGGCAGCCAAAGGAAGCTACATGGTTCAGGAACCTCAAAATGGACTTCTATGTGATTCCTAGTTTGCTCAGAGCTATCACATTTTGTTGTGATAAAGAAATGGTACAGTTGCAAACTCGAAGGAATCACGAGCCCATAAGGCAAGTAAACACATAGAGCGCAAGTACCACCCAGGAGAGGAAAAGCTGTTGCTGCCTAGATTACATCAGGGGACAACCTGGGAGATCTTTTCACTGAGGCCTTGATAGCACAAGCTTTAGGTGTGTGGAGGATAAGGGAGTCAGATGTATGGCATTTTTAGAACAGCAATGTCTTTAAGTATAAGTGGGAGATTGTAGGATGTGTATACTGAAAGACATGATTTCTTTATATGAACATCTTATTTTGAAAAGAGAATCACAACTACACTAGATGCCTGTTTATACTAGTACATGTACGAAGTCCAATTACTTTGCATTGTAGATAACATGGTGTGTGGTGTCACATAGAAGATCATGTTATCAGTCCCTTGCTTAGTATAAATAAGAGGCCCACAACCGAGATGGAATTGGACAACCCATCGGAATGGTTGTAGTGTAATTAGGTATGGTTGGTCTTTACCATAGAATTACACTAGTGTGCTATGAGTACATTGAGCAGGACAGAACCCCGAGGTTATCCAATTTGTACTGACTCGATAATTGGGTAGGACCTCAGTTTATATTATGGAGTACGATCCCTTAATCCTGAAATAATATCGGGCATATATTATTAATTATTGTTTCTTTGATTTACCAATGTGCGAGATCTATTCTGTTAGATCGATAGACCCGGTAAGTGGGGAGATAATATTAATAATATGATGTGTCGATGATTATTGACGGAATCTGTGTCCTGGAGAGTCAGGATGATGATGCCCCCTTGATGAACTCAAAAGGTTCTTCGTGCTAAACCCTGCAAGTGGATTTGATCCGACACGATGATAAAGTTGAGTGGTACTAGTCAAGGATCCAGAAGTTAATTAATTTAAATTGTCAGTAATTTAATTAATTAACAGACATTCGAGATCTTAAACAGGGGGGATGGATGACTCGTAATAAGTGGAGCCCATATGTAAATATGGGGTTGGTGAGGTAATTCAATGAGAGCCATTTAGAGGAATGGATCCTCATTAATGGATTGAGTTTGGATCCATTAGCAGGCCAAGATCCAACTCCTCCTCATGGTCTCTATCGTAGCCCTATAAATACCCCATGGTGGTATAGAACCAGGTGGATGGTTGATTAATCCAAGAATGCACAAGAAAACCCTAAGGTCTTCTCTTCTCCTCTCCTCTCTCCCTCCCTCCCGATGCGTTGGCTCACGTATAGCATCTTCACCGGCAGCAATTGCTGCCTCAGGAAGCAGCAATTGAGGCGTCTTCTGCCGCCTCGGAATTGCTGCCTCTGATCTGTAGAAAAATTGCTGCCTAGGCAGCAATTGAGGCGACTTGTGCCGCCTCGGGAATTGCTGCCGAGAGGCAGCAAAATTGCTACCGAGGTAGCAATTGAGGCGGGAGAAGCCACCTCGGGAATTACTGCCGAAAGGCAGCAAAATTGCCGCCGAGGCAGCAATTGAGGCGGCTACTGCCACCTCGGGAATTGCTGCCGAAGGCAGCAAAATCGAGAGCAGCAATTGAGGCGGCAGTAGACGCCTCAGGAATTACTGCCGAGAGGTTGCCTCGGCAATTACTCCCGAGAGTCTTCGGTTGGGAGAGGAGACGAATACAAGTTGGAGTTGTGGAATTGCTCAGACCACAAGTTGCTTGTGCAACTTGGAGTTGCTCAGATCACAAGAACTCCAAGATAGCAGTGGAGGAAAGAATCAATTGGGTTTGTGCTTGGATTATCTCCTAGGAGCGGTCGGCGGCATCCCTTTGGTTGGGGATTGGTTGGCGCAAGGAGAAGGGATCGACTTGGTGACCACGGGTCTTGGTAGATCGTCGCCCACACGATGTCCAAGAGGGGAGGGTGGTCATACGGTAGAAGATCGTAAGGTAATGGAAGGTATAATTCTTCCTTTGGCTCTTTATGTTCATTTTGTGCCTTATTCATTTGCCTCGTAATTTCATGATAATTATTTAATTGTTTTTGATTTGATATCATAGTTAATAATTAAATAATTAGGCCCCGACGATAAACACAAAAGTTGGCGATTAACTCGTCGCCTTTTCCGCGGTCGAACGGTCAACCAAATCACAAGGCTAGTTTTGGTAATTGGCTGAGTTGTGATTTAGATCGTTTGATACGGCACGAGATGGTCGATGGGAGATGGGTCTCCATTCGGATTAATTTTTTAATCCGTAGACATGGAGAGGTCTCTTGGATCAACTAAGTATTCGCTTAGGAAACCCGCCAAGTCATACCCAACAATCAATGGCTCCCGTATCTACACACCATGTTCCGGTAGATAACACCGCTAAGCATGTTTCAACAACTAAACAAAAAGATGTACCTTTATCTTGACGACGGGGCAATCCGCCTTCCAGTGTCTAGTCTTCTTACATGTGAAGCACTTGCCTTTCGGCTTCTTCACGCCAGCCCGAGGTCCCTGAGATCCTTCCGCTTTCTTTTCCCCACCTTGCTTCTTCTTCTTCTTGCCTTTCGGCATAGAAGTAGAAACCTTCTGAGTAACCAAAGCATGAGCACTTTGACAAAAAAGCCCCTCTGCCGCTTGGAGTTCTGTCAGAAGTTCCGCCAACGAATATGTATGCTTGTTCATATTATAGTTCAGGTGAAACTGCTCAAAACTCCTAGGTAGAGACTGGAGAATGATATCGACCTAGGTTTCCCCATCGATCTCCACTCCAAGGACTTCCATCTCATTGAGATGTGCCATCATCTTAAGGGCATGATCCCTCACGGTTGTCCCCTCAACCATGGTGGTCGTCATCAAGTTTCTCATTGCCTCCTGTCTAGCGGTCCGATTCTGATGTTCGAAGAGTTCTTTGAGATTGAACATCATATCATAAGCAGTGGAAAAAGCCTGATGCTAATGTTGCAATACATTTGACATAGATGCCAATATGTAACACCACGCCATCTCATCTGCTTTGATCCACTTCTTATAGCGTTCCTTCTCCTCTTCATCAGAATTCTGGCTAGGTTTATCAGGACAGAACTCAAAAAGTACAAACTTGTACTCCTCAGCAGTTAGGATAATGTCCAGGTTTCGTTTCCAATCTATGTAGTTAGGGCCCGTAAGTTTATTTTCCTTAAGTATCACAGCTAGTGGGTTGAATGTCATTTTGAAAATTTCCTGAGAATCACAACAATCACACAATTTCGATTTCAAAAACTATTGATTCCTCAAACAATAAATTTTAAAATCAACCAATACCTCAAAACACCTAGAATTTCGCATGCCACGATAGTGTGGGCATATACGAATTCTACATTTGTAAGAGGAGGCTTTACCCATTAATTTTATTATCTTGTCAACCTAACTTTTTGACAAATTAAATTAATAGTTGGTTCCTCTTTGGCTCTACAAATAATAGCAGTGACTCCGATGGGGAGGATACTATTATTGGCATATAAGTGTTTACCATTACACGATACTAAGAAAATTATCTTAGATTATGTGTCGTCTGATGGGGAAAATCACACGCTCCTAAATAATTTTCTATAATCATGTCTGACCTAGTGATCCACTGAACAAGCCCATCCGATGGGGAGGAAGACACTCAGAGCCAATGCGCAAGCTTGTTCGCATCATTTGTCAAATTAGTAATGGAGGTCATAGGACCCTTAGGGTCCCTCTTCCACTTAGTTATTTATAATTGAGGAATTTTTATGCAAGCACGTCAAGCACATAAACTAAAAGCAATAAACAAGAAAAAATAATTTTTTCCAACTATTATGACTTTAGTCTTCAATATACCTCTAGTCGTGTCGCCACCTCGTCTGCTCCTCCCTACACCATGCGCAAGCCACCATTGAAGGAATCTCCGAGCCGAGATAAAATGTTATTTATTTACATCCATCGATCCTATACTCCATAAAGGAGGTACATCAAATCTATATCAAAAGTAAATAAAAAAGCGCGACTAAACAAGTGTCGTATTTAATTACAAAAATCAAATACAAATTTAGCCTCGTCACCCCCGAGGATTCAAATATTACAACCATGCACAACCAATCACATACACACATCATTTTAGTCATAATAGTTGGAATCTCGTGCCTGCAACCAAAGAGTTAGCCTACGCACATCCTACTATTATCCGACAAAATAAAATACATGATAAAGTGCAAAAAGTAACCGAATTCAAAACACAAAATCGGAAACCATTGGCTCTGATACCAATTGTTGGTTTTCACCAAGGAGATGCCGGGTCGTGCATGGGAAACCTCTCCATGTCCACGGATTAAAATTTTAATCCGAATGGAGACCTATTTCCCAAACGACCGTCTCATTGTCATGCTAACCGATTCGAGCGAACGCTTGAACATCCAAGTTGTTTTAACGATCAATCTCGCCCAACCGATTAGCCGCGGAATAGACAATGAGTGGATCGCCAGTTTTTGTGTTTATTATCAGGGTCCAAAATAATTAATTATCATAATTAATTAACAAATAATTAACAACAATGATAACTAATTAAACCACATGAAATGATAAGATCAAAGAGCTATAAGAGAAGGTTATACCTCTCGTTACCTCGCAATCTTCTACTGTATGCCCCCCACCCTTCTTCAACATCGTGTGGGCGATGATCCACCAAGAACCGGAATCACCAAGTCTGCAATCTTCCTCCTCCTTAGATGCGCCGAACCCTAAAGGAGGACTCCTCCTTGCGCCGCCGGTCGCCGGCCGCCGGAACCCTAAAATTCTTCCAAAGCGCTGTCGGCCAACTCCCAGCTGCTAGGAGACGCCAACTAGTGGAAGAAGGGTAGAGGATGAAGAAGAAGCAGTGAATGAAGAAGAAAAAGCTCTCTTCTTCTCCAAACCCCAACCTCCGGCTCCCTCCTTCCCTCTCGCCACAGGCGCCAAAAAGGAGAAAAAAGCTCCTTTGTTCCTTGCCGCCGGTCAAGCTTCTTCTTCCTATAGATTTGCGCACACCCAAGGGATGGAACTAGAGAAGAGAACCAAGAGGAAGAGATGTAATCTCCCTCACCTGGCCCTTCTTCTCCTCCAAACCCGTCGGCGCCAAAAACCCTAGGAGAGAGAAAACCTAAGAGAGAAAAACCAAGAGAGAGGCTTGGGGTTCAATGATGGATCGTTTAGGCGTGCTAGAGGGGGGTGAATAGCAATTTTTCGGATTGGATCTCTACAAAGTTGTTAGCGCAGCAAAAATATTATGCAAATGAAAAGATCAACAATGCTAACAATCAACCGTTTACTTGGTATCCACCCAAATAGGTGACTAATCCAAGGATCCATGCCGCGAGCACCAGTTTCACTATGAAAACCTCCTTCAGGCGGAGAAACCTTTACAGTCGTGATCTTCCTCTTTACAGGATGAAGTAGAATGTGAGAGGAAGAAGAAAAACACTCTTCAAACGAGCAGCACTTCGACACTGTACGGAACCGTACCGTACACGAGCAAAAAGGTGCTCCTTTTATAGGTGAACAGGACAAACTCGCAGTCTGTCCAGCCCCGCACCAGTCGACTACCCCAGGGGCAGTCGACTGGCCTAGCATTAATTGCTAGCCAACGGCTAGTTTTCGGGGTATACCAGTCGACTGCCTTGGGGCCAGTCGATTGGTCCGAGGCCGAAAACTCTCTGTGAGTTTTGGCAGTCGACTGGCCCTGGGCCAGTCGACTACCCTGGGCCAGTCAACTGCCCTGCCTCTCAGCCTAGTTCCAGCCACTCCGGACATTCTCCTTCACGCGCGCCTTCAGGTCTGCTCCCTTGGTTTGCCTCTTGAAGTCCTCTTTCTCTGGCTATTGTCCCTCGGATGCGCACGCAAGCCTTCCCTTGGCTTGCCTCCATGCCACCCTTCACGTGTGCCCTTGAAGTCCACTTCCTGACTTGCCCTTGGAGCTCTCCTCCCTCGGCTCTCATCCCTCGGATATGTCCACTATGTGTGATTCTCTAAGGCCTGCAAACTCAATCACACACGTCAAATACAACATAACACTCTAACCTTAAATATATTCACACACACACACATCAAAATCATGATCTTCCAATCATTTAAGGGTTGATTGCCTCAACATTCAATTGGATCCCTTGTCTCATGACTACATGAGTATATATAGGGCTACAATAGGGACCATGAGGAGGAGTTGGGTCTTGGCCACCTAATGGATCAAGGCCCGATCCATTAATGAAGATTCATTCCACTAAAGGATCCTTATTGTACTACCTCACCAACCCCCATATTTAAATATGAGCTCCACCTATTATGAGTACAAGTATCTCCTCGTGTTTAAGATATCATATGGCTGATCGATTTAACAGAATAAATCTCGCTCATTGGTAAATCAAAGAAACAAATATTAAGTACATGAGCCCGTTATTATATCGGGATTAAGAGCATGTACTCCATAATAACTGAGGTCTGATTCAATTATAAAGTCAGTATAAATTGAATCACCTCTATGTCAATCCTGCTCAAAACACACAAAGTGCACTAGTGTAATTCTATGGTCAAGATAAATCAATACCAAATTACACTACAACCATCCCGATGGTTTGCCCAAATCCATCTCGGTTGTGAGCCTCTACTTATACTCTACAATGAATTGATAACATAATCTTTTGTGCGACACTACACACCATATTATCTACAGTGTAAAGTATTAGACAATATGCACATACTAATCTAAACATGCAAACAGTGATCTTGTGATTCTCTTTCAAAATGTTAATGTCTATATAAAAGCAGGGTTTTTAATATACATCCTAACAATGACCACCTCTATTCTCAGGAGAAGACATTGTTGGTGCAGACAGCACCCAAGTCGAACCTGTGTTTTGATAAATGGCAAAGGGTTCAAAAGTTAAGTCTTATTTGTTATCTAACATGCAGCTTGAGTGTGCAGATTGAAGTCCTAGCAAAGGAATGCTAGGCACCTAGCGAAGGAATGCTAGGCACTGAAACCCTAAGTCCTGGCGAAGGACAACTGGGCACCTAGCGAAGGGTTGCTAGGATACGAAGACCTAGCGAAGGACTGCTAGGCACCAGGCGAAGGACAGCTTGGTATCCGAGACCTAGCGAGGACTGCTAGGCACCTAGCAAAGGGCTGCTAGGATACGAAGACCTAGCGAAGGACTGCTAGGCACCAGGCGAAGGACAGCTTGGTATCCAAGACCTGGCAAAGGAACGCTAGGCAAAAGTACAACCGGAGGAGCCGGTTGGCAACAGGTAAATTCTCCTGAGAGGAGTAGGTGAGGACGCGTTCCCCATCGAGGGAACAGTAGGCGTTGGTTCGACCTAGGGCTCCATTTTGGAGACACAAAGTTAGAACCAAGACAGCTTAGACTGTAAAACTTACTTATATATTTGCTCCATCTTGTTTCGTACTAACCCTGGATGCAGGACCGAAGGAACGAGTGTCTGCAGCTCAGAAAGCCTCAAAGGAATGAGGTAGCAGCTGGGTTGGGCGCGTGGAAGGACCCAGGCGCCCTAAGTACAAGGCAAAGAGGAGATTAGGAAAAATACGCTTCGGAAGCTTACTGGGCGGGGCACCCCCGTGCTCCCGGGCGCCCCTAGTGCTCAGGGCGCTCCGCATGCAAGCCAACGAAGCGGATAACTCTTATCCAGCCGAGAAGCTTGCTAAAATGGTCAACCAGGGCGCCCCCAGCGTCCCGGGCGCCCCCAGCGTCCCGGGCGCCCCCAGAGTCAATCCTCAGCCCTATTCGAGTGGGATAAGGGCTGACCGAGGTAATTCCGGATCAGTTGACATGTGGGGGGGGGGGTGCCCCCAACGTTCAGGGCGCCCCGAAGTGCTATAAATAGCACCCAACACCAAGGCTTCTCATCAATCAAGTTTTCCAACGCTTTCACGCTCTTCCACTCGAGGCGCTCCGCTACAGAAACCTCCCAACTCGAGATACAAGCGCTGACGACGTACCTCTGCTCCGAGACACATTCCACACCGGACGTCGGTAACGAAGAGCTGTGTTTTTTTTCTTACTGCACTATCATTGTAATCATCCTTTTGTAAACTGTTTTGCACGATTATAGTATTGCCAGCAGTAAACGGTCAACGACCGTGGGCCTTGGAGTAGGAGCCGACCGCGACTCTGAACCAAGTAAAACTGATTGTGTCTTTTGTGTTTTGTTTATTCCGCTGCGCATTTGCTCTTAATTTTATCCAAAAAACGAGTAACGATATTCACCCCCTCTATCGTATTCTCTCGATCCAACAAGTGGTATCAGAGCGGGGTAGCTCAAATTTGGTGCAACCACCAGTTTGAGAATTTTTCAGATTTTCATAAAATTATTTCTTATTTTTTTCCGAATTCTTATCGTTAATCGAGACCGGTGCAACACCCCTCGATATTTAATTTTTCTTTATCCCGCACTACTAATCCAAGACCAAGTCTTGAGACAGTTTTTTTTCTCTTCTTTCTTTTTCAGATAAAATCCTTAATAGTCATGCAAGAAGGATTCAGCATAGCCAGACCTCCACTTTTCAATGGAGAAGACTTTTCCTACTGGAAAAGTCGAATGGAGGCCCACCTGAAAACTCAGGTGGACATGTGGATAATCATCCAGTCTGGACTGGAGATTCCAAAGAATGCTGAAGGAGTACCACAGACGTACACTGAATGGGATACCGCTCTGAAAAGAAGAATTGAAGCGGATGCTAAAGCAACCCAGACCCTCCAATGTGGTCTAACAAAAGAGGAGCTGAACCGGGTGGGCCCATTCAACAGTGCCAAGGAGCTATGGGGCAAACTGATCGAGCTGCACGAAGGAACTTCAGACACTAGAATCAATAAGAGAGATCTCCTCCTGAACAAACTATACACCATCAAGATAAACGAAGGCGAATAAACAGCTCAGCTCCATGCCAGAATCCAGGAGCTGATGAACGGTCTACACACCATTGGTCACAAGGTAGAAAACCGTGACCTAATAAGGTATCCCCTTAACGCTTTCCCAAGAAACACCTTGTGGGCATCTATGGTAGATGCTTACAAAGTTTCTCGGGATCTTTCCAAAATCAAATTAGATGAACTCTTTTCTGAACTTGAATTACATGAACAGACTAACTGCAATTTGGTCGAGAAAGGTATCGCCGTTTTTGCAGGTAAAACTGGAAAGACAACCAAGAAGAAAACTCAACCTGCACCCGAGTCTGATTCAGACTCAGACTCAGAAGGCGACGAAGGAGACCGACCTAAGCTGGTCCAACTGGCCCGAAACTACTATAAGGAATTGAAGAATCAATCCAACAGAAGGAAAGCCAGCCGAAGAAAAGAAGAACCAGCTGAACCCTCAAGTGACAAGAACAAACCAAATGTGACCTGTTACGAGTGCAAGAAGAAAGGTCACTACAAGACGGAGTGTCCGAACCTAAAGGAGACCAAGAAGACAAGAAGAAAGAAAGCACTCCAAGCTACGTGGGACGAGTCCTCTGTTGGATCGAGATAACCGATAGAGGGGGGGGGGTGAATATCGGAAAGCGTTCGGATTTGAAAAGAGAATGCGTAGCGGAAGATTAAAAATAAAAACACACAGACACAAATATTTTTTACTTGGTTCGGAGCCTAGGTCGACTCCTACTCCAAAGCCCACGGTCACTGACCGTTTACTGCGGGCAATACTATAATTGCGTAAAAACAGTTACAGAAATTGAATTACAGTTTAAGTGCAGTACTGAAAATAAGCTCTTCTTTTTACCGACGTCCGATGTAGATTACTTTTTCCGGAGCAATAGGACATAGTCGGCACTTGTATCTTGTGTCGGGAGGTTGCCGGAGTAGAGCGCGGAAGCAGAAGAGCGTAGAAGCATTGATAGAATTCGTTGTTCTGAAGCCTTGGTTCGAGGGTCCTTTTATAGCACCTAGGGGCGCCCGGAATGTCGGGGGCGCCCCCCACGTGTCGGTCGATCCACTTCCTTCTCGGTCAGCTCTGATCCCTTAAGACTCGGGATCAAGCTTTGACCGGGGTGCCCGGAACGCTGGGGGCGCCCGGATTGACCGGGTCAGAATCTGATCCTCTTGGCTTCGCTGGAGCTACTTCGACTACTTGACCTGGGGGCGCCCGGAGCGCTGGGGCTGCCCGCGAGTAGTGGGGGCACCCGAAAGCACGGGGGTGCCCCGAGCATGAACTGTCAAAGCCTTCTTTTGTTTTTGTGTGTTTTGTTTTCGCCTTGGGGGCGCCCGGGACACTCCGGGCGCCCTGGTCATCTGTTGCCTTATTCCTTTGAGGCTCTCTGAGCTGCAGACACTCGTTCCTTTGGTCCTGCATCCAGGGTTAGTCCAAAACACCATAAAACAACAAAATGTTAGTTTATACAGCCTTAGCTATCTTGGTTCTGACTTTGGGCCTCCAAAATGGAGCCCTAGGTCGAACCGACACCTACTGTTCCCTCGATGGAGAACGCATCCTCACCTACTCCTCTCGGGAGAATGTACCTGATGCCAACCGCTCCTCTGGTTGGACTTTTGCCTGGCGGTCCTTCGCCAGGTCTTGGATACCGAGCTGTCCTTTGCCCGGTGCCTAGTATTCCTTCGCTAGGGCTTTAGTCCCAAGCTGTCCTTTGCCTGGCGCCTAGCAGTCCTTTGCTAGGGTTTCAGTACCCTGGCATTCCTTCGCCAGTGCCTAGTAGTCCTTCGCTAAGGCTTTATACCCTGGCATTCCTTCGCCAGTGCCTAGCAGTCCTTCGCTAGGGAGTTTTACCCTGCACACTAGAGTAACATATTAGATAACAAGTAAGACTTAACTTTTGAGCCCTGTTGCCATTATCAAAACTCAGGTTCGACTTGGGTGCTTTCTGCACCAACAATCTCCCCCTTTTTGATTTATGGCAACCTTGGTTCAAAAAGTTAAGTTTAATCAAGGCATATAAAAATTACCTTTTGTTCTCTCCCCCTGGAAGAAATCTCCCCCTAGATTTTTAAAAAATTCGTGGGGTTTTTTGACACTAAGTTCTAAGTTTAAAGTTTGGATTTTTACTTAGAAAAAAATGATACTTGTAGAGAATTTTTGAGTTCAATTACTTAGAAAATTTTGACAGCTTAAAATTTTTTTTGACACGTTTAAGTACTAGGAAAGTTTTGAAAAAGCTTAAGTACTTTGAAAAGCTTAAGTAAGAGAAACTTAGTACTTTTTGAATAAAGGATAGATTTTGAAATTTTGAGAGAAAAATATTCTAATTTTTTTTTAAATTCTCTCCTTTCTTATCTCTCCCCCTTTGCCATATGTCAAAAACAGATAAATATAGTAGAAATTAAATTGCATAAAGGAAATAACTTTCATTAAGGAAAATATTTGCATGATTTTGCTGCACTGAACCAATTCATGATAAGACTTAAACCAAATCAGTTAATTTTCTCTTGTAGGGACCTGTCTAACCCAATTAGCTACTTACTAACTGTTATAAACAGTAGTTTTTGCTAGGGTTAGTCAAGTTAAGTGTTTTTGTTCAAGTTAGATTTTCTAAAACTTGACACTTAACTTCATTGCTGTGTAATTTGTATTTAGTGCCTCAATTACTGCAGATGCACTGACTTAAAGCATCTTGAATTAAGGCAAAGACCTAAGCATCTCAACCCTTTCTAGGTTATCAATCAAAAGTACCCTAAGGTGCTTGTGAGATGCTGGCTTCTAATTCTATAGGTGCATGCAGTTCTAAGATTAGGGCCTAGGCTAAGTCCATTTGCGAAAAAGTCCTAGTTTTGAAAGGGGGTAGTTTTGAAATAAAACTCAGTCGAAAAAGATTTAAAACAAACTGAACAACAGTTTTTCAAAATTCTATCTTTAGAAATTGATTTTTAAATCAAGTAAAGCAGTAAGAAAATCAAAAGTAGAGTTAATCTATTCTACAGAGCATAATCCTAACTGCCTTCTTAGTGAGCTGAACTCAGACTCAGGTAAGGGTTTTGTGAGTATATCAGCTAAGTTGGATTTAGAGTCTATAATAGTATAGTTCATAGGGTGTTTTGTTGTGTCGCTTGTTAATCAGAACCCTATTTTGGATGTAACAAGCCGTACTAATCGCTTCTGCCCAATATTGGTTTGCTAAGTTAAATTCATTGAGCATAGCCCTAGCGGCTTCCTGTAATGTTCTATTTCTTCTTTCGACTACCCCATTTTGTTGGGGGGTTCTAGGACACGAAAATTCATGTAAATACCCATTGACCTTACAGAACTCCTCGAATCGTTGATTTTCAAATTCTCCCCCGTGGTCACTCCTAAGTCTTTTAATTTTAGTATCGTTTTGATTTTCAATTAATTTACATAAATCATTAAATAGGTTTAGGGTTTCATCTTTGGTTTTTAGAAACCTAACCCTGGTGAACCTAGAATAATCATCAACTATTACTAAGCAGTATCGGTTCCCGCTTAGTGACTTGGCTCCATGTGAATCAAATAGGTCAAGGTGCAGGAGCTCAAGTGTGGTTTGAGTTAGGTCAGATTGGATTAATTTGTGATTAGATTTGGTTTGTTTACCTTGATTACATGATTCATATTTTAGGTTTTCATTATTTTTAATTTTGGGGATACCTTTGATTAAGCCAAGTTGGGTGACTTTTGAGATAGTTCTCAGGTTAGTATGACCTAATCTCCTATGCCAGAGGTTTGATTGTTCTAACTGAGTTAACATGCATTTGGGTACCAGGGGAAGGTTTATAGTATAAACATTATTTTTCCTAATGCCCTTAAGTATGATTTCTGAGTCTTGTACGTTTCTAATCAGGCAGTTAGAATTGTTGAATGTGACTATATAACTAGAATCACATAACTGACTTATACTAAGCAAGTTAAAATTGAAGTTTTCAACCAAAAGAACTTTCTTAATAACAAAGTCAGATTTAAGTTCAATATTACCTGACCCAATTACCTTTAGGGTAGCATTGTTGCCAAATGCCACTAAGCCTAGGTTCTTGAACTTGAGTTTGGTGAATTTCAATTTATCTCCAGTCATGTGTCTGGAGTAACCGCTATCCAACATCCATTGGTCCAAATCTTTATGTTCCTACACATAAAGAGTTTTGTTGATTTGGATCCAATTAGAGTCAGGAATAACTTAAATTGATTTTCACTGCCTAGTCTGTCTCACCCAAATCTAGGGTTTTCAATCACGTTAACCTTATAGGTTTTGTGAGACAAGTTTTGATAAAAGAATTTTTGAAAAACATGATTTATTTTGAAAATCTTAATTAATTTTGAAAACCATTGAATTAATTTTAAAAAAAATGTTTAAGTCTACAAGTAACTGAAAATTTGTGTTAAATTTGAATTTTACAAAGACTAATCTGAATTTGAATTTCAGAGATTAGCTTCCAGGTCTTGACGAGGCGCTAGGCCTTCTTTGGCCGTAGCCTTATTGGATCATCAACCCTTTCCTTGACAAAGCCTTTCAATGAAATTTCTTTATCAAAATTAATCTTTGAAAAATTCTGGTCTAACTAGTTTGGGTTTTGGATCGGTAGCTTCAGCTAGTTTCACCAGTCTAAAGAGACCAAGTGTACTTGATCTTATTAGAATTGGTTTCCCTAACATACTATCATCTCACCTCCACCCAATACTATGTTGTTCAAATTTCAGTTAAGTTTGTTTAGTCCTTAAACTAACCTAAGTCTAAGCATGGTAAATTGCATAAATTTAAATAAACAATCAATCAAGCAAATTGTAAGAATTAAATTTTATTTAACAATAAATATAGTTTTTAATTTGGCTCCCCCTGGACTAAAGCAACGATAATGATTAGGCAAGATGTGAATCTTGTCCTTGGGGATCCAATACTGATTTGATCCAGTTTGTTGGTTCAGGCATAGTTTTGGTACCCATGCCTGAACTTTTGGTCTGGACTGGTTCAGTACAGCAAAATAGGATCTTTGTCTAGATTTGGTTCTATATCCAAGTCCGGATCGATTTAGAACTGACTTCTGTTTTCCAAGAATCATGTCAAGATTCTTGGAACCAGAAGTGAATCGTTCTAAGGCTGATCTAAGATCCTTAACCTGAGTTTTCAGGGAGGAGTTCTCTTTCTCAAGTTTCTCAACTTGAGTAGGAGTTCCTTCTTGAACCTTCTCGGTTAAGGGTTTAGAATCAGCTCCCTCTTTCAGGAGTTTTACTTCCTGTCGGAGGGATTCGATTCAGAGTTTGGCTTTCGCCAAATCTCGAGAAAGATACGATATCAATTCACATAATTGTACTCTAGAAAATCCACTTACAGTGATTTCACCATTTTCTGAAAATGTGAGTTCTCCATCGTTCTCCTCTGATTCTGACTCGAGTTCTTCGGAGGCAGTCAGGGCTAGTAGGGTTGACTGGGGTTCCTCTTCTTCTTCTTCTAAGGAAGATTCATCCCAGGTTGCTTAGAGTGCTTTCTTTCTTCTTGTTTTCTTGGTCTCCTTTAGGTTCGGACACTCCATTTTGTAGTGGCCCTTATTCTTGCACTCGTAGCTGGTCACGTTGGGCTTGTTTTTGTCATTTGCGGGTTCAGCTGGTTCGTCTTTTCTTCGGCTGGTCTTCCTTCTGTTGGTTTGATTCTTCAGTTCTTTGTAGTAGTTTCTTGCCAGTCGGACCAGCTTAGGTCGATCCCCTTCTTCGTTTTCTGAGTCTGAGTCTGAGTTAGACTCGGGTTCAGGTTGAGGCTTCTTCTTTGTTGACCTTCCAGTATTTCCTGCAAAAAGGCAATACCTTTCTCGGCCAAATTACAGTTAGTTTGTTCATGCAGTTCTAATTCGGAAAACAATTCATCTAATTTTATTTTTGAGAGATCCCTTGAGACCATGTATGCATCTACCATAGATGCCCACAAGGTGTTTCTAGGGAAAGCATTTAAAGCATACCTTATTAGGTCACGGTTTTCTACCTTGTGACCAATAGTGTGAAGACCGTTCATTAATTCTTGGATTCGTGCATGAAGCTGGGCTGCTGTTTCGTTGTCGGCTATCTTGATGGTATACAGTTTGTTCAGGAGCAGATCTCTCTTGCTGATTCGAGTGTCTGATGTTCCTTCGTGCAGCTCGATCTGATTTACCCACAGCTCTTTGGCACTGTTGAAAGGACCTACTCGGTTCAGCTCCTCTTTTGTTAAGCCGCATTGAAGGGTCTGAGTCGCCTTTGCATTGGCTTCAATTTTGCGCTTTAGAGCGTTGTCCCATTCTGAGTAGGTTTGCGGTACTCCTTCAGCGTTCTTGGGGATCTCCAGTCCGGACTGGATGATGATCCACATGTCCACCTGAGTTTTCAGGTGGACCTCCATTCGACTTTTCCAGTAGGAAAAGTCTTCTCCACTGAAAAGTGGAGGTCTGGCGGTGCTGAATCCTTCTTGCATGGCCATTAGGGATTTTATCTGAAAAAAACTAAGAAACGAACTTTGTCCCAAGACTTGGTCTTGGATTAGTAGTGCTGGATATGGGAAAATAAAATATCAAGGAGTGTTGCACCAACCTCGATTAACGAGAAAAATTTCAAAAAAAATATTAGAAGAAATTCGAACGGAAAAAGAATATTAAACGAAGTTCGAACGAAAAAAAATATTAAAAGAAAAGTTAAATAAAATCCGAAAAATTTTCAAACTGGTGGTTGCACCAGATTTGAACTTCCCCGCTCTGATACCACTTGTTGGATTGAGATAACCGATAGAGGGGGGGGTGAATATCGGAAAGCGTTCAGATTTGAAAAGAGAATGCGTAGCGGAAGATTAAAAATAAAAATACACATACACAGATATTTTTTACTTGGTTCGGAGCCTAGGTCGACTCCTACACCAAGGCCCATGGTCGCTGACCGTTTACTGCAGGCAATACAATAATCGCGCAAAAACAGTTACAGAAATTGAATTACAATTTAAGTGCAGTACTGAAAATAAGCTCTTCTTTTTACCGACGTCCGATGTAGATTACTTTTTCCGGAGCAATAGGACGTAGTCGGCGCTTGTATCTTGTGTCGGGAGGTTGCCGGAGCAGAGCGCAGAAGCAGAAGAGTGTAGAAGCATTGATAGAATTCGTTGTTCTGAAGCCTTGGTTCGAGGGTCCTTTTATAGCACCTAGGGGCGCTTGGAACGTCGAGGGCGGCCCCTACGTGTCAGCTGATCCGAGTTCCTCTCGGTCATCTCTGATTCCTTAAAACTCGGGATCAGGCTTTGACGGGGGCGCCCGGGTTGACTGGGTCGACTCTTATCCATTGGCTTCGCTGGCTTTTGCTTTGTTGGCTTGACCTGGGGGCGCCCGGACCATCCGGGGCGCCCGGGAGCATGGGGGGCGCCCGGGAGCACGGGGGCGCCCCGCCTATAAGCTGTCGAAGCACTCCTTCTGCTTCATCTATTTTGTATTCACCTTGGGGGCGCCCGGGACACTCCGGGCGCCCTGGTCAGCTGCTGCCTCACTCCTTTGAGCCTCTCTGAGCTGCAGACACTCGTTCCTTCGGTCCTGCATCCAGGGTTAGTACAAAAACAACATAAAGCAATAATAAGTTAGTTTTATACAACCTTAGCTGTCTTGGTTTTGACTTTGGGTCTCCCAAATGGAGCCCTAGGTCGAACCGACGCCTACTGTTCCCTCAACGGAGAACGCGTCCTCACCTACTCCTCTCGGGAGAATTTACCTGATGCTAACCGGCTCCTCCGGTTGGACTTTTGCCCAGCAGTCCTTCGCCAGGTGCCTAGCTGTCCTTCGCCAGGTCTTCAGTACCAAACTGTCCTTCGCCTGGTGCCTAGCAGTCCTTCGCTAGGTCTTTGTATCCTGGCATTCCTTCGCCAGGTGCCTAGCAGTCCTTCGCTAGGGCTTTGTATCCTGGCATTCCTTCGCCAGGTGCCTAGCAGTCCTTCGTTAGGGCTTTGTATCCTGGCAGTCCTTCGCCAGGTGCCTAGCAGCCCTTCGCTAGGACTTTGTTTCCTGGCAGCCCTCCGCCAGGTGCCTAGCAGCCCTTCGCTAGGACTTTGTTTCCTGGCAGCTCTTCGCCAGGTGCCTAGTAGCCCTTTGCTAGGACTTTTCCTGCACACTTGAGTAACATCATTAGATCACAAATAAACTTAACTTTGAATCCTTTGTCAATATCAAAACAAGGTTCGATATGGTGCTTCCTGCACCAACATATTTATTGTTAGAAAGAATTCAATTTTTGTTTTCAAATTGCATGTTTGCTTGTTTATTTAATTTCTACAATTTACCATACTTAGACTTAGGACTGATTAGTTTAAGGACTGAACCAACTTAACTAAAATTTAACAACATAGTATTGGGAGGAGGTGAGATGATAGTACGTTAGGGAAGCCAATTCTAATAAGGTCAAGTATGCTCTACTTGGTCTCTTTAGACTGGTGAAACTAGCCGAAGCTACCGATCCAAGACCCAAACTAGTTAGACCAGAATTTTTCAAATAATAAATTTGAAAATGAAATTTCATTAAAAGGCTTTGTCAAGGAAAGGGTTGATGATCCAATAAGGCTACGGCCAAAGAAGGCCTAGTGCCTCGCCAAGACCTGGAAGCCGATTTCTGAAATTCAAATTCAAAATATTGTTTGTAAAATTTAAATCTAACACAAACTTTCAGTTACGTGTAGATTCAAACAATTTTTTTTCAAAATAAATTCAATTGTTTTCAAAATTAATTTAAGTTTTTCAAAATAAATCATAAATTTTCAAAATAATATTATCTACCAAAACCTGTCCCACAAAACCTGTAAGGCTAACGTGATTGATAATCCTAGATTGGGTGGGACGGAAAACTTAATCAAAATTCAATTAATAACTACATTTTTTTTTACAAACATTTAGTTTAGAACGACACTGACTTAACGCCAGTCAAACCTTGGTCAGAGTAGTCAAACCATGGTCAAAATAGTCAAACCATGATCAAAATAGTCAAACCATGGTCAAAGTAGTCAAACCATGGTCAAAGAAGTCAAACATGATTAAACCAGTCAAACCTGGTCAAACAGGTCTATCCCGGGCACCTGTGAACCCTCGGGCGCCACCCCGTGTCCTTCCTGTCTCATTCAAGACAAAAAGCTGCAAAAGCAGCTATTGAGGGCGCCCAGACCCTTGCGGGCGCCCCAAGGCTCACCAAATGGCAGAAAGCCTGCCTCTTCTCGCAAACCAGGGTGCCCCCATATGAGTGGTCAAAAGAGAAAAGCTGCCAAAAGGCAGCTGCAGCCCTGCGAGGGGCGCCCTCGCCCTCCGGGGCACCCTCGCTTGCCAGGGCGCCCTCACACACTAGGGTGCCCGACCGAGCCCTATAAAAAGCCTTCAAGCCTCACTCACTTCCCACACCAAAAACTCCTCTCTTCCTCAACTTCCTTCCTTCCAAGAGACCTTGCAACCCTCTCGAGCTCTCATCCTCGACAATACCTCCCCGAGCTACCACCCGGTATAATTTTATTTGCATTTAAGTTAATTTCAACTTTCTTTAATGCAATTCCTTCATACTTTCTTTAATGCAATTCCTTAGAAAACGCCGAGCAAACCAAGCAAACCCCGGTACCGAACCTAGTCCCGATCCTAGGTTTCCAACTTTAGAACTTTGTAACAAGTTTGCTCAAACAACCTATAAGCCCATAAAAACTAGTTATCTCAATAGACAATTCTTCACCCAATCGTGTCCATTGGCAATGAATATTATAAACTTTTACCAACTCGATAACCTAGTATTCTGCACTCATCCTATTAATACAACCTTATGTGCATAATTCTAAAATAATATAGTCAGACAAGATCAGCTTAGCATTGTCACCACAGTCCAAGGGATGCCTCTATCCATCACACCCTCCTTACTTAACCGATTTCTTGGACTACGATTCTCTCAGTCCACCTTTTGTTGCTATCCTCCTAGGGATCCTCCATTTGATGCCCCCTACTCACACATTACCCTAAACACTCTCCACTCCTACTTCTATAGGGAAGCTAGAAATCCCGTAGTTAGACGATTTCAGTCCGTTGACCTTCAGGTCCAGGATTACGCCCTGTATAGAGTTGTGGTCCGCTGCCTCCTACCTTTGTCCACCCAGGACGTCGCGACCATGTGACCTTTTCACACATTTTTATTGTATGCGTTGATCCACCACCTAGACATTGACATTGACCTTCACATATTCCACGCCATCCTACATGCCTCCAGTGTCACCACTCAGGGTCGGGTACGCACCCCCTTCTGCCACATCATCATCTCTATCCTACATCACCACGGTCGTAACATTACCGTAGGTGAAATGACCGAGATGACCAATTTCGACGAAATAGGATTTAGGAACTTTTCCCTAGCCGGTATAGAGGTCTCGGCTACCGGGGTTTTGTCCTGGAGACGTCAGAGAGCAGTACCCCAGATCGACTTAGACGAGGAGGTTGAAGTCGATGTCGCAGATTTAGCAGCAGAGGTTCGTGAGCACATAGACGAGCCCCCACCACCGACACTCTACGAGCGAGTGACCCAACTTGAGACACAGGCCCAGAGACTCCGGGAGGAAGTAGAGGCAAATCATGCTGAAGAAATGGAGACAAATCAGGGCTATTACACTGAGTACATGAATGCCCTCAGAGCTAATAGGGAGACCAACGACGCACGATATCCGGAGATGATGGCACTATTTTGATCATGGCAGCCAGGCTCTTCTGATCATCCCGGTCCCTCCTTCTAGATTTGACTAGCATTGTACTCTTGACTGGTTGACTGCCCCTACTTAGTAGGGTTGACTCGTGTCTGTTTATGGTGTGACTATCCTGGTCCTCTCCTGTGACCAGCTGACTTATGTAGTTGACTACTTGCCTTTTTCATGATTATCTGATCTTTATTAGGATTATGCTTGGTAGAATAGGGTTACTATATTTTTTTCTACTTTAAGTGATTTGAAAAATCAATTTTTAAACAGTTTAAAATTTTGCTTTACTTAATGTTCAAAATCTTTTTAATGTTTTTTTACTTAGTTTTATTTTTAAAATTACCCCCTTCAAAACTAGGGCTTTTTCGCAAAATGGACTTAGCCTAGGCCCTAACCCTAGAAATGCATGCACCTATAGATCTAGAAGCCAGCATCTCACAAGCACCTTAGAGTACTTTTGAGTGATAACCTAGAATGTGTTGAGATGCTTAGGTCTTTGCCTTAATTCATGATACTTTAAGTCAGTGCATCTGCAGTAATTGGGGCACTAAATACAATTAAATACAATAATCAAGTTAAGTATCAAGCTTAGACAATCTAACTTGAACAGAACACTTAACTCGACTAACCCTAGCGAAAACTACTGTTTATAACAGGTAGTAAGTAGCTAATTGGGTTAGATAGGTCCCTATAGAGAAAATTTAAATGGTTTGATTCAGTTTATCTTGCATTGGTTCAGTACAACACATTATTCTGTTATATGCAGGTTATTTGTTATTTTGCTATATTGTTTTTTTGATATATGGCAAAGGGGGAGAGATAAGAAAGGAGAGAAGCTTTATTTAATTTTTTTTTTCAAAACTTTATCCTTTCTTCAAAAAGTACTTACTCATACTTACTCTATTTTTTCTCTTTCAAAGTACTTAACCTGTTTTTTCCAAAACTGTTTTCAAAAGTACTTAGTCTAAATTATTTTCAAAATAAAGCATTTTCTAAATACTTAAACTTAAGCTATCACTAAGTACCTATTTCTAAACTTCCTTAGAAAAGTTTCGAAGAACTAAAGAGATTGAAAACTTTTAAAAGTACTTTCAAAAACTCAAAAGAGATGTTTTAGAAATTTTTTCACTAAGTTGTTTTTCTAAATATTTCTAAGTATAAATTTTTTTTTTTGGAAAATACACTTTTGAAAAATCTTCTAAGTTTTGAAAAATTAACTCCATCATGTTGACTTAGAAATTTTTCAAACCCCACGAAACTTTAAAAAACCTAGGGGGAGATTCCTTCCAGGGGAGAGAACTAAACTAGTTTATCATTTACTCTGATTAACCTAACTTTTTTGAATCGGGTTGCAATAAATAAAAAAGAGGGAGATTGTTGGTGCATACAGCACCCAAGTCGAACCTGTGTTTTGATAAATGGAAAAGGGTTCAAAAGTTTAGTCTTATTTGTTATCTAACATGCTGCTTGAGTGTGCAGATTGAAGTCCTAGCAAAGGAATGCTAGGCACCTAGCGAAGGAATGCTAGGCACTGAAACCCTAAGTCCTGGCGAAGGACAACTGGGCACCTAGCGAAGGGCTGCTAGGATACGAAGACCTAGCGAAGGACTGCTAGGCACCAGGCGAAGGACAGCTTGGTATCCGAGACCTAGCGAAGGACTGCTAGGCACCTAGCGAAGGACTGCTAGGATACGAAGACCTAGCGAAGGACTGCTAGGCACCAAGCGAAGGACAGCTTGGTATCCAAGACCTGGCGAAGGAACGCTAGTCAAAAGTACAACCGGAGTAGCCGGTTGGCAACAGGTAAATTCTCCTGAGAGGAGTAGGTGAGGATGCGTTCCCCGTCGAGGGAACAGTAGGCATCGGTTCGACCTAGGGCTCCATTTTGGAGACCCAAAGTCAGATCCAAGACAGCTTAGGCTGTAAAACTTACTTATATATTTGCTCCATCTTGTTTCGTACTAACCCAGGATGCAGGACCGAAGGAACGAGTGTCTGCAGCTCAGAAAGCCTCAAAGGAATGAGGTAGCAGTTGGGTTGGGCGCCCGGAAGGACCCGGGCGCCCTAAGTACAAGGCAATGAGGAGATCAGGAAAAATACGCTTCGGAAGCTTACTGGGCGGGGCGCTCCCGTGCTCCCGGGCGCCCCGCATGCAAGCCAACGAAGCGGATAACTCTTATCCAGTCGAGAAGCTCGCTGAAATGGTCAACCAAGGCGCCCCCAGCGTCCCGGGCGCCCCCAGAGTCAATCCTCAGCCCTATTCGAGTGGGATAAGGGCTGACCGAGGTAATTCCGGATCAGTTGACACGTGGGGGGGGGGGGCGCCCCCAACGTTCAGGGCACCCCGAAGTGCTATAAATAGCACCCAACACAAAGGCTTCTCATCAATCAAGTTTTCTAACGCTTTCACGCTCTTCCACTCGAGGCGCTCCGCTACAGAAACCTTCCAACTCGAGATACAAGCGCCGACGACGTCCCTCTGCTCCGAGACACATTCCACACTGGACTTCGGTAACGAAGAGCTGTGTTTTTTTTCTTACTGCACTATCATTGTAATCATCCTTTTGTAAACTATTTTGCGCGATTATAGTATTGCCCGCAGTAAACGGTCAACGACCGTGGGCCTTGGAGTAGGAGCCGACTGCGACTCCGAACCAAGTAAAACTGATTGTGTCTTTTGTGTTTTGTTTATTCCGCTGCGCATTTGATCTTAATTTTATCCGAAAAATGAGTAACGATATTCACCCCCCTCTATCATATTCTCTTGATCTAACAGACTTCTCCTACTAGAAGAGCAGAATGGAGGTCCACCTGAAAGCTTAGGTGGATGTGTGGATCATAATCTAGTTTGGACTGGAAATCCCTAAGAACTCACAAGGTGAAGTTCAAGGATATTCAGAGTGGGACGCTCCACTCAAGAAAAAAATTGAAGCAGACGCTAAGCTACATAGACCCTCCAGTGTTGCATGACAAAAGAAGAACTCAACCACGTCGGCCCCTTTAGCAGCGCAAAGGAACTATGGAATAAACTAATCAAGTTACACGAAGGGACATCAGATATAAGGATCAACAAGTGTGATATTCTTCTCAACAAGCTATACACTATCAAAATGTAAGACGGCGAGACAGCTGCACAACTCCATGCAAGAATCCAAGAATTAATGAATGGCCTACACACAATAGGTCACAAGGTAGAAAATTGTATCTTAATAAGGTACACTCTAAACTCGTTCTCAAGAAACTCTTTGTGGGCATCTATGGTAGATGAGTACATCATTTAAGGAACTTATCTAACATTGTTTGCAGGTAAACTCCCCAAATGTAGAAGAGAAAGAAGCTGCAACTGATACCCGAGTTCAATTCTGACTCGGAATCTTGATGACGACGGAATCGATCATCCAGAGCAAGTCCGGATGGCCCGGAATTACTACAAGATGATCAAGGGTCAAAGAAAGAAGAAGAAGGTAGTTCAACAAAAGGATGATCCAGCCGAACCTACTACCAGTCAGAAGTCAAAGAGCGATGTAACCTGTTATGGGTGCAACAAGAAGGGTCAATACAAATCGGTGTGTCCCAACTTGAAGGAGAACAAGAAGACTCAGAGGAAGAAGGCCCTCCAAGCTACATGGGACGAGTCATCTTCAGAGGACGAAGAAGAAACTCCACACTTCAACCTCCTCATGCTGACAGCCTCGGACAATCTCGACACCGAATCAGAGTCGAAACTGGAAGAAAGCGTCGGAATCGGAAAGCTGTCAATTTCGGAAGATGGACAAATAACAGTAAGAGGCTATCCCGAATCGCAACTTTATGATTTGATTTCATATTTGTCTCGTAAGTTAGCCAAAGCCAACGTTCAGGTTGAATCCCTCTGGCAGGAAGTTAAAAGCCTGAAAGAGGAAGCCAACTCAAGCTCCATAACTGAACCAGTTCAGGAAGGAACCTCAACTCTATTGGTGCAGGAAGCACCATATCGAACCTGTTTTGATATTGGCAAAGGATTCAAAGTTAAGTATTATTGGTACTCTAACGATGTTACTCAAGTGTGCAGGTCCTAGTTCTAAGAATTGGGCAATAAGTCCTGGCCGCGGGCTGGGCAACTAAGTCCTGACATAAGGTTGGGCAATAAGTCTTGGTCGTGGACTGGGCACTATGTCATGGCCGAGGGTTGGGCACCGAAGACCTGGTTCGAGGAATTGGGCACTAAGACCTGGCCAAGGGTTAGGCACCGAAGACCTAGTTCGAGGAACTGGGCACCGAAGACCTGACCGTAACTTGGGCACGAAGACCTGGTCAGAGGGATTGGGCAAAAGTCCAACTGGAGGAGCCGGTTGGCAAAAGGTAAACTCTCCTGAGAGGAGTAGGTGAGGACGCGTTCCCCGTTGAGGGAACAGTAGGCATCGGTTTGACCTAGGGTTCCATTTGGGAGACCCGAAGTCAGAACCAAGACAGCTACGTCTGTAAAAATTGACTAATATTCTTCCTTTGTTTGTTTTGGAACTAACCTTGGATGCAGGGACCGAAGGAGTGTGTTTTTACAGCTTAGAACGCCCCGAAGGAGAGGGGCAGGCAGCTGGGCTAGGCGCCCGGGAGGTCCCGGGCACACAAGGTCAAAGGAAAAACAGCAAGGAAGCAAGAATTGCTTCGAAACCACACTGGGCTAGGTGCCCGGGAGGTCCTGGGCGCCCAAGGTTAAAGCCAAAGAGTAATCGAAGCAAAATCAACCACGAAACTAGTCAACCAAGTCAGGCTGGGCGTCCAGGAGGTCCTAGGCGCCCCAGTCAGCTCCAGAGGCTGATTCTAAGGGGATAAGTGCTGACCGAGCTGTGGATGAAGGTTCTCTGATCTGAAGGCACGTGTCAGGTGCCCCCAGCGAATCAGGCACCTCCAGGAGCACTATAAAAGGGGCTTGACCCCGAGGCTTCAAGAAGACAACTTTCTAACGCTTCCAAGCTTTTCGTTCAAGCGCTCTGCTCCGGCAAACTCCAATCTCGAGATTTCAGCACCGACGATGACCCTCTGCTCTGAAGTATGATCCACACTGAGCGTCGGTAACGAAAAGTGTAATTCTATTATTTACTGCAATATTCTTGTATCAAAATCTGTAAACCTTTGCGCAATTATAGAATTACCCGCAGTAAACTGTCAAGAACCGTGGGCCTTGGAGTAGGAGCCGACCGTGACTCCGAACCAAGTAAAAGACTTGTGTTCTTTGTGTGATTGTTTTGTTTTCCGCTGCATTTACTCTTTCCCTAATTCGAAGAAAAAGTTTTAACGATATTCACCCCCTCTATCGTTTCTATCGATCCAACAAACTTAAGTCCAAAAACTTGAGGAAAGGAATTCCTCCTTGAAAACTCAAGTAAAGGAACTTAGAGTTGCGCTAGAACGATTTACCTTGGGTTCCAAGAATCTTGACATGATTCTTGGAAAATAAAAATCAGTTCTAAATCGATCCGGACTTGGTTATCAAACCAACTCACGCTACAGATCATATTACTCAGTATTGAACCAAACTAGAACCCGAGTCCAAGCATGGGTCCCAAAATTAAGCTTGACTAATCAAGCTAGACCAAATCAATATTGGATCTCCAAGGACAAGATTCACATCTTACATAGCCCATATCGAGGCTTTAGTCCAAGGGGAGCCAATAGAAAAACCATCTTCATGCTTAGATAAGGTTTTTTTTTGTGTTTTTCTAAATTGTTGTTTGATGCCAACCCGAGTCCAAGCATGTTTTTTTGTCTTTCTGCAAAAATGTCATGCTTAGGATTAGAAATGGCTAGATAAGGATCTAACTTGATTGAAACTTGCATAAACCTAGTGTTAGGGTGAGGCAAGATGATAGTACGTTAGGGAAGCTTGTCTAAAAAGTCAGGTAGGGTAAGACATACCCTATTTTATCTTTTTTGTTCAGTGGAACTACCCGAAGCTATCTCTGCAAATCATCAACTAGTTAGACCAGGGTTTCCCAAAAGGTAATTTGAGAATAAAATTTATTTAAAAAGCTTTGTCTAGGAAAGGGTTGTTGATCCAATAAGACTATGGCCAAAGAAGGCCCCTGTGTCTCGCTAGAACTAGAAGCCAATTATTGAAATTGATTTTTAATTTACTAATTGTTACTTTAATCTAACACAAGTTTCAATCAAATCATAGTGTTAACATAAAATCAAAGATAAAATTAATGCATCTCACAAAACTGATAAAGATTCCCTGTTTTGTCACTTAGAAATGGGTGAAACGCTTAAGACCTAAAAGTTTAGTCCAACCCAACTAACCTTACAAATTAAATCAATATCACCTCTAAAGTTAAGAAACCTAATTTTCAAAATTTACCTTAATAATTTTTAAAATTTACCTTAATAATTTTCAAATTTTACTTTAATTATTTTCAAATTTTAACTTAATAATTTACAAAATTTAACTTAATATTTTTTCTTAAATTTCAAAATTTAACTTAATAATTTTCAAAACTTAACCCAATAATTTTCAAATTTTAATTTAATAATTTTTAAAATCCAACTAAATATTTTTTTCTCAATTTAGCTTAATAATTTTCAAAATTTAACTTAATAATTTTCAAAACTTTCATAATAATTTTTCAAAATTTAACTTAATAATTTTTCAAAATTTAACTTAATAATTTTTGAAAACCAACATAATATTTTTTAATTTTCACAATTTACCTTAATAATTTTTCAAAATTTAAATTACTTAATAATTTTCAAAATTTAAGTTAATATTTTTCAAAATTTAACTTACTATTTTTTAAATTTCAACTTAATATTTTTCAAAATTTAACTTAATAATATATCAAAATCCAACTTAATAATTTTCCAAATTTAACTTACAAACTTAAAAATTTAATTTAATATTTTTCATAAAAATTCAATTAAAATCCAATTTAATAATTTTCAAAACCCAACATAATATTTTCAAAATTTAATAATTTTTCAAATTTTAATAATTTTCAAAATCCAACTTAATAATTTTCCAAATTTAACTTAATAATCTTAAAAATTTAACTTAATATTTTTCTTAAAAAAATCAATTCAAATTCAATTGAATAATTTTTAATATCCAACTTAATATTTTTTTTTCAATTTACCTTAATGATTTTCAAAATTCAACCTAACAATTTTCAAAATTCAACCTAACAATTTTCAAAATCCAACTTAATATTTTTCAAAATCCAACTTAATATTTTTCAAAATGAAATTTAATATTTTTCAAATTTCAACTTAATATTTTTCAAAATTCAACTTAATATTTTTCAAAATACAACTTAATATTTTTCCAAATTCAAACATAACTTTTTAATTAATTTTAAAATCTTCAAAAATCAAATTTAACTTTTCAATCTAGGATTTACTTAAACATATTCTTTAAATGCTTTAGGTTTCTTTTTGTTCACTTTCCTAAAAATTATTTAATACAAAGAAATTCTTTTGGACAATCAATTTGTTTTCTTTGGAAAAATAAGTCTTGCAAAAGTTACCTTGGGTTTCACTTATAATTTTTTTAATTTCGTTTTCACTTTAAAAATGTCTACAGTTCGGGCTTCAATATTTATATATATTTTTTGGATTTAAGTGTTTTTCAAAATTTCTCTTATATTTATATCTCCTATGGTATTTTCCAAAATTATTTTAAACATAGAATTTCGGCTATTGCAGTTCTTTATATCTTTTACTTTTTTCAAAAGGAGAGAAAAAAAGAAGAATTTGTTTTCAAATCGTTAAATAAAAGTAGTTTTTAAAAGTTTTTTCTAAACTTAGTATTTTTTTATATTTTAAAATTCTTTTTTTAATCAAACCTTATGACTCAAAGGAATATCAACTTGTGGTCAATATGTCTCCTAGGACTGTGTCAGGTTTAGGAAGAGTTCAAATTAAAAGAAGTATTAGAAGTTTCAAAAATATTATATTTTCAAATAGCACTATATTTTCAAAAATACTTTGAAAATATAATATTCTCATTTTCCAAAATCTTTTTTTTTTCAAAATCTTTTCATCTTTTGAATGTCTCTGAATACCTTTGAAAAATTTCTTGAGTTTGGCAAAATCTCTAAGGCACATAGGAAAATTTTCCTTGTAGTTAACAAGGTTACCTAGCATTGTGTCAGATTGGGGAGGAATTCAAACTAAGAAATTTATTATTTTTCAAAAATTAAATACACATATTGAAAATACTTTATTTGATTGGAAAATCTCTAAGACACATAGGAAATTTTCTTGTGGTCAACAAGGTTCCTAGGATTATGTCAGATTTAGGAAAATTCAAATCAATAAAGTACTTAGATTTTCAAATTAAAAAGGCTATTTAGTTTTTTTTTAAATGGAGACCCCTCCATATTTTTTTTAAAATCTTTTCAAGGTTCCTTCAAAAACCATCTCCAAAAAAAAAGGAGGAATATGCATACTTTCAAGATAATAGGGAGAGAATCATAATTTAAGGGGGAGCATGTGCTTAAGTATTCTTCAAAAATACTCCTCTTAGAAAACTCTTACAAAAGTCTTTCTACTTAGGATTTTTTTTCTATTTACAAAGAAAATTTATCCTTTACTTAAGAAATTTTATTATCCTTTATCTTAAGGATTAAAAATAAATGATTAAAAGTTCTGAACTTAGACTTATTGACCCATTCTTAGAATTAAATCATACTTGGAATCAACAATAGGTGGCTAAATGTTCTGAACTTAGACTTATTGACTCTTGCTTAGACTTAAATCAGTAAATACTTTAAGTTTTTTTTGCTTATCATGCTTGGACTCACTAGGATTATCAACTTGGTTCAAATCTTGTCACTTTTAATTTCTACTTACTTAGTTCATTACTACTTGATAGGGTTGAATGACCCTTGGTCATAACGAAGGATAAGGAAGCTGCGCGACTCAACAACGGTAGGTTAAAGTAACCCTCTTCCTTAGGCCTCGGATATCCTCGAGGGTGAAGGGCCCAAGAAAGGCATCTGGAAGAACCTCCTCGGGAGCACCCCGGAGGTTAGGCCCCGAGAGCACCTCGGGAGCTATGACAATTTTAAGACCCCGAGTTTGACTCAGGAGGTGGAGTCCCCGCACTAGCCGCCCTCGGACACTAACCCTCCTCATGGTATGGATAAGCACCCCCGGTAGAAAAGGTCTTCATGACCCCCGAATGTCGCAACGGACGAAAGCCAATAACGGCTCACACCATTTCAAGGGGTATCCAGTTACCGATAAAAGAGGAGGACGTGGCTTACGTATCGGAGACGTGGCACAGATCGAGGACATGAGCCTAGTCTACGGACTTCGGTATAAAAGGTAGTCCAACCCCTCCGGTAAGGGGGGGTTACAATCTCTCGGTTTACATACCGTCTTTCTTTTTCACTACGATTACTCATCGAATAACCTAATAACTTGAGCGTCGGGGTGGACTCCGTCGGACCCCTGCCGGCGTGCCCCCTAATGCTTGTGTTAACTTCTCAGGACCCCAAGTTCCTCCTCTGCATGGTAACATCCATAGGGGCTGAGCCTCAGTGACTGGTCATCGCCGATGACTCCTTCCGGAACAAATTTGGCGCCATTTGTGGGAAACTAACAAAGCACCTGAAGGAGCGCCGATGGCAGGATCAAAGGGACAACCCCTTACCCTCACCAGAGAGGAACTTGACCGTTTAGTGGCCAACGCCATTAAGCAAGCCCTGGAGCAGCACCAAGTTGAACAGGTTGCCCATCAACCAGGGGGTCCGGAGGGGAGGAGATCCTGAGGGTCTCCACCTCACATTCCCGAAGATTCATCACCCCAGTGGGGCGGCAAGATGGAGTAGCCTAGGGCCCTCAGAGAGAATCCCCTGGCGATGTGGAGAAGGCCCATTCGGTGGCCTCCAATGCTCAGAGGCATGAAGAGTGACCGGGGAAGAGGGATGGACCCAAGATCTCTCAGAAGACTCCCTCTACCCCATTCTCGTCCGAGATTGTCGAGGACCCCATGCCGAAGCAGTTTCATGGGTCGGGGATACCTGAGTATGACGGGAAGACAGATCCGGAGGATCACGTCTATAAATTCGAGAATGCGGCACTTCTGCACCATTATACAGACTGGGTGAAGTGTCGGGTGTTCTTGAACACTTTGTCGGGAGCAGCTCAGCGGTGGTTCCAGAGGTTGCCACAGGGTTCCATCAACTCCTTCACGGAGTTCAAGACAGCATTCCTCCATCATTTTGCGAGTAGCCAGCGCTACCAGAAGATAGTACTTAACCTGTTCGCTCTCAAGAAAAAGCCTAAGGAACCACTCAAGGAGCACATACAGAGGTTCAACCGGGTAGCATAGGACGTACCCAGCGCAACATCGGAGATACTCATCAGCACTTGCACCCAAGGGCTCGCCGAAGGGGACTTCTTTTGGTCCTTGGTGAGGAAGCCCCCCGCCAGCTTTGACGATTTGCTGGGACGCTCAGTCAAGCATGTCAATATAGAGGAAGTACAGTACGCCCGACGCAAGGATCCAGTTGGAGCTCCTCCTCCAGCAGCCCCTCGATCATACAAAAGGGAGCCCCCGACCCCGGCGCGGGGAAAAGACCCTCCACCCGAGAAGGATCCCTAGACCGGTAGGCGGCGGCTGGTGGAGACGGTAGACACCCAGCAGCCGGAGTCGTTGCCAAAGTACTGTAATTACCATGGCAGCTCGACTCACTCCACAGAGGAGTGCCATGCCTTGAAGAAAAAGTTCACTGAGGAAGCAAACACCAAACCTCGAAGAAAATGGAACAAGTCGGGGTATCACCGAAGGTCGTCACGGCGATGCTTTTCCCCTCGGCGATGGTCCACAGGGGAGAGCGAAGTCCGACCGCGATCCCGGTCGCGATCGAGAGGTAGGAGTCGGGGGCCTGCACCTCGAAGATCCATCTCCGTAGAGAGAGATCCCCAAAAAGGCAAAGCCCCGACGGGCCATGTAGGGGTTATCTCCGGAGGACCTACTGGAGAGGACTCTAACCGGGCCAAGAAGTCTTACACCCGACGGTTGGAAAACTACTCCATCGGGAGCCGAAGCCAGGTGCCCGTCCCTACAATCTCATTCGGGTCATCTGACCTCGAGGAAGTGGAAGCTCCCCATGAGGATGCCATAGTGATCGTGGCTCGCATTGCCAATTATGAGGTGAAACGTATCTTCGTATACACGGGAGTTTCGTGAATATTCTGTACAAAACGGCTTGGGAGCAGATGTTAGTGATATGAGAAAAGTGTCCTAAGGCAATCACCTTATGATTATAATCATTTATTTTAATAAATGAATATTCACTATTTGCGTATACATGTTTATATATTTGATTGAGATCATAAACTCATTTACTGAATGCCCGCAATACAATTCACAGCATGAGAGAATTTGTGATGAATTCACAACTAGTGATTATCTCTATATGTGCAATTGTGAAGTATTGAAATTGTCCCAAGTCGATGAATTGATAAATACGGACACTATCAATTCTGTTGAGACTAGCATGGGTTATTCTCTAATCAGCTGATTCTCACTGGCTGGTGACATTGAGATGTCCGGAGATAAACATGAATGCTAGTTAAGGGAACTAGTTCATTGGAGTGACTGGCTGTAAAACTTCATATGGTAGTCTACATATAGATATGTCAGTGAAGTTCTTACTGCAGCTTAAGTGCGATGTTCCTTTGACTTGCGGTGTTCAAGTCATCTTGGTCATGGAGACTTATACTTTGACATCTTAAGCAAGCATCTCCAATGAGGTATGGACCCAGGATGATTGGGTATAAGCCGAAGTGCCCGAAGATGTTTGAACAGCCTACAAAGGATTCACCACTCCTTGCTAGGAGATGTATACCCGAGGCCTATCGTCGGATTGTTACTCGAAGCCTCTAGCCAGAGCTTGACATGTTCAGAGTGTGAATCTCTTAAATATATGAGAGTAATTAGAATCCGTAGGACGAGAAAACGTTACTTGGGCTAGGTGTGACGTAGTCAGCCTAGTGGGGACTGACACACATAGACCATGTCCTGAACCAAGTGGGTATAAGATGATGAAGGGAATGGGGCATGATGCATTATAGTTGCTGAAGGGTTTTAAAATAGTTTTTGAGGTCAACCATTGATCTTTCGATTAATTGGGGATCATGATGTACTACTAGGTGCCACTCATGATCATTCTATAATTGGTTAATTATAGACAGCCAACATAAATCGAAAGCCTATTTAGTCACATGCACTACGAGTAATCCGAGGGATTTAAAACAAGTTCAAAATTGGATTTTCCAATCAAGAGAGATTAGGTTTGGTTGAGCCAAACGATAAGTCGAATCTGACTTTTTCAGAGACGCATCGGAAGCGTAAAATTGCTAAGTCTTTTGAAGACTTAATAGATGAATTAAATAAGTTTAATTCATTGGGGCGTGACTTGGATGGGCCGGCCAAAGAGGGTCTCCATCCTCTTTGCTTGGTCGGCCACAACAAAGGGAGAGAACCAAGTTTTTGGTTCAATTTATAAAATAAACCAAGTGTGGATTATTTTATAAAATTATGGATGATATAAAGTTTTATATAATCAACCAAAGTTTGGTTTATTTTTCATGGAAATTAAAATGAACCATGGATTGGTTTATTTTATTTTATAAAATCAATCATGGATTGATTTACCATGATAAAAAAATTTATTCTATAAGAAAAAGGAGACTTGGTTGATTTTTATCATGAATTAAAATATGATAAAACTTGGCATGATGGAATAAGTCATAGAAAATTTATTCCATAAGAAAAAAGAGACTTGGCGGTTGAGAGGCCACTATATAAAGGACCCAAGGCAAGGCTTGGAGAATAATCGAAGTATTCTTGCCTAGGCTCTCTCCCTCTCCTCCCTTCTTCCTCTTGGCCGGCCACAAGGTTCTGTTGGTGCAGAAAGCACCCAAGTCGAACATGAGTTTTGATAATGGCAAAAGGGTTCAAAAGTTAAGTCTCATTTGTTATCTAATATGTTACTCAAGTGTGCAGGGTAAAAAGTCCTAGCGAAGGACTGCTAGGCACTGGCGAAGGGATGCCAGGGTAAAAAGTCCTAGCGAAGGACTACTAGGCACCAGGCGAAGGATAGCTTGGGACTGAAGCCCTAGCGAAGGACTGCTAGGCACCAGGTGAAGGACAGCTTGGGACTGAAGACCTAGCGAAGGAATGCTAGGCACCGGGCGAAAGACAGCTTGGTATCCAGCACCTGGCAAAGGACCGCTAGGCAAAAGTCCAACCGGAGGAGCCGGTTGGCATCAGGTAAATTCTCCCGAGAGGAGTAGGTGAGGATGCGTTCCCTGTCGAGGGAACAGTAGGTGTCGGCTCGACCTAGGGCTCCATTAGGGAGGCCCAAAGTCAGAACCAAGACAGCTGAGGCTGTATAAACTAACATCTTATTTCTTTATAGTGTTTTGGAATAACCCTGGATGCAGGACCGAAGGAACGAGTGTCTGCAGCTCAGAGAGCCTCAAAGGAGTGAGGCAGCAGCTGACCAGAGCGCCCGGAGTGTCCCGGGCGCCCCCAAGGTGAACACAAAACACATGAAGCAAAGGCAGGCTTCGACAGCTCATGGGCGGGGCGCCCGGGGGCGCCCCCGTGCTCCCGGGCGCCCCCCATGCTCTCGGGCGCCCCCAGCGTCCCAGGCTCCCCCAGTTGAAGCTAACGAAGCTAACCCAGCGAAGCCAACGGATAAGAGGAGACCCGGTCAACCCGGGCGCCCCCAGCATTCCTAGCGCCCCCGTCAAAGTCTGATCCCGAGTGTTAAGGGATCAGAGATGACCGAGACGGAAGCGGATCGGCTGACACGTGGGGGGGGGGGGGGCGCCCCCGACGTTCCGGGCGCCACCAGGGGCTATAAATAGGCCCTCGACCCCAAGGCTTCGGACAACACTTCTTCCAACGCCAAACTACTCTTCGACTCAAAGCGCTCTGCTCCGGGAACCTTCCATTCACGACTCAAGCGCCTACGACGCCCATCTGCACCAAAGTACAAACTACACCAGACGTCGGTAAACGATGAGCTATTTACTTTCAGTGTCTTATACTACTATTGTACAACTCTTGTAAACTGTTTTTGCGCACTTATAGAATTGCTCGCAGAAAACGGTCAAAGACTGTGGGCCTTGGAGTAGGAGTCGACCTAGGCTCCGAACCAAGTAAAACTACCAGTGTTCGCGATTGTTTTTATTCCGCTGCGTACTTGCTCTAGTGTTTATCCGAAAAGCGTTTAATGATATTCACCCCCCCTCTATCGTTTCTCTCGATCCAACAAGTGGTATCAGAGCGGGGAAGTTCAAATTTGGTGCAACCACCAGTTTGAAAATTTTTTGAATTTTTTTTAAAAAATTTTTTTAATACTTTTTTTTTGTTCGAATTTCTTCTAATATTTTTTTCGTTCGAATTTCTTCTCATTGATCGAGGTTGGTGCAACACAACTCGACAAATATTTTTTCCTTTATCCCGCACTACTAATCCAAGACCAAGTCTTGGGATATTCCTTTTTCTGTCTACTTTACGTTTCAGATAAAATGACCATGCAAGAAGGCTTCAGCACCGCAAGACCACCTCTCTTCAGTGGAGAAGACTTCTCCTACTGGATGAGCAGAATGGAGGTCCACTTGAAAACTCAGGTGGACATGTGGATAATCATCCAGTCCAGACTGGAGATTCCGAGAAATGCTGAAGGAGTACCTCAGAGCTACACAGAGTGGGACACCGCTCTGAAACAAAAAATTGAAGCGGATGAAAAGGCGACCCAGACCCTTCAATGCGGCTTAACAAAAGAGGAGCTGAATCGGGTGGGCCCTTTCAACAGTGCCAAGGAGCTGTGGGGAAAACTGATCGAGCTGCATGAAGGAACATCAGACACTCGGATCAGCAAGAGAGATCTGCTCCTGAACAAGCTATATACCATCAAAATGGCCGACAACGAAACAGCAGCTCAGCTTCACGCCCGAATCCAGGAACTGATGAACGGACTACACACCATAGGTCACAAGGTAGAAAATCGTGACCTAATAAGGTATGCTTTAAATGCTTTCCCTAGAAACACCTTGTGGGCATCTATGGTAGATGCATACAAGGTTTCAAGGGATCTTTCGAAAATAAAATTAGATGAATTGTTCTCTGAATTAGAATTGCATGAACAGACTAACTGCAATCTGGCCGAGAAAGATATTGCCTTTATTGCAGGTAAAATTGGAAGAACAACTAAGAAGAAGCCTCAACCTGAACCCGAGTCTAACTCAGACTCAGACTCAGAAGACGAAGAAGGAGATCGACCTAAGCTGGTCCGACAGGCCCGAAACTACTACAAAGAATTAATGAACCAAACCAACAAACGAAAAGCCAGTAGAAGGATGAACCAGCTGAACCCGCAAACGAAAAGAACAAGCCCAACGTGACCTGCTACGAGTGCAAGAAGAAGGGTCACTACAAGACGGAGTGTCCGAACCTAAAGGAAACCAAGAAGAATAGAAGGAAGAAGGCACTTCAAGCAACGTGGGACGAATCCTCCTCCTCCGAAGAAGAAGAGGTCCCACAGTCGAACCTACTAGCACTAACCGCCTCAGAAGAAGTCGAGACCGAGTCAGAATCAGAACAAGACGACGACAGACTGACATTCTCAGAGGATGGCGAAATCAAGGTAAGTGGATTTACTAGAAGTCAATTAAACGAGTTAATATCTTATCTTTCTCGAGATTTGGCGAAAGCCAAACTCTGAATCGAATCCCTCCGACAGGAAGTAAAACTCCTGAAAGAGGGAGCTGACTCTAAACCCTTAACTGAGAAGGTTCAAGAAGGAACCTCTACTCAAGTTGAAAAACTTGAGAAAGAGAATTCCTCCCTGAAAACTCAGGTTAAGGATCTTAGATCAGCCTTAGAACGATTCTCTTCTGGTTCCAAGAATCTTGACATGATTCTTGGAAAATAGAAATCGGTTCTAAATCGATCCGGACTAGATTATAGAACCAAGTCTCGACAAAGATCCTACTTTGCTGTACTGAACCAGTCCAGACCTAAAGTTCAGGCATGGGTACCAAAACTATGCCTCAAACAAACTGGATCAAATCAATATTGGATCCCCAAGGACAAGATTCACATCTTGCCAAAACATTATCGTGGCTATAGTCCAGGGGGAGACAAATTAAAAACAATAGTTATTATTAGATAAAATTCAATTCTTGCTTGCAATTTGCTTGGTTGCTTGTTTATTTAATTTTTGCAATTTATCATGCTTAGACTTAGGAATGGTTAGTTTAAGGACCAAACCAACTTAACTGAAAATTGACAACATAGTATTGGAAGGAGGTGAGATGATAGTACGTTAGGGAAACCAATTCTAATAAGGTCAAGTATACTTGGTCTCTTTAGACTGGTGAAACTAGCCGAAGCTACCGATCCAAGATCCAAACTAGTTAGACCAAAATTTTTTCAAAGAATAATCTTGAAAATGAAATTTCATTGAAAGGCTTTGTCAAGGAAAGGGTTGATGATCCAATAAGGCTATGGCCAAAGAAGGCCTAGTGCCTCGCCAAGACCTGGAAGCCAATCTCTGAAATTCAAATTCAAATTAGTCTTTATAAAATTTAAATCTAACACAAATTTTCAGTTATGTATAGATTCAAATAATTTTTAAAATAAATTCAAATATTTTCAAAATTAATTAAGATTTTCAAAATAAATAATGTTTTTCAAAAATTCTTTTATCAAAACCTGTCTCACAAAACCTATAAGGCTAACATAATTGAAAACCCTAGATTAGGTGAGACAGTAAATTTAACTTAATCAGAATTCATAACTGGATTGTTATTGATTGTTGTTTTAGTTGACCTAACAATAAGTCAAACCATGGTGAAGGTAGTCAAACCATGGTCAAAGTAGTCAAACCATGGTCAAAGTAGTCAAACCATGGTCAACATAGTCAAACCATGGTCAATCCAACTTAATCATGGTCAAACGATGACAAGACATTAAATTTATCACTTCCTACACACTCCGGGCGCCTGTGACACCTCAGGCGCCACCATCCATGCCTTTATCTTCTCTCAAGGCAAAAAGCTGCCTTTGACACTTGACCAGGGCACCCGGAACCACGCGGGCGCCCCCATTTCAGTCAAAGCAACAAAAGCTGCAAAGACCAGCCTGACTGGGGCGCTCAGGCCGTTCCGGGCGCCCCCAACCAGCCCTAAGCCACTGCCAAAGGCAGTACGCACTGTCCCGGGCGCCCGGGAGCTCCCGGGCGCCCCCAATAACCTGCCTATAAAAAGGCATCCGAACCCTTCATTCTTCCCACACCAAAAACCATCCTCCTTCCTCACTTCCTTCCTTCCAAGAAGATCAAGTGACACTTGTGCTTCCTCAATCTCAACCATGCCTCCCCGATATGATTTCTTTTATGCATTTAGAATTATTTTCTTAAATTCCTTCCTTATAAATGCATGTTTCTTAACATAGAAAATGCCGAGCAAACCAAGCGAACCCCGGTGCCGAACCGAGTCCCGACCCTAGGTTCCCGACTCTAGAACTGTGTAATAAGTTTGCTCGAACAACTTACAAGCCTATAAAAACTAGCTATCTTAATAGACATTTCTTTACCCAGTATCACGAGATGCACAGTATCACGAGATGATGGCGATGTTTCGATCCTGACAGCCAAGCTCCTCTGATCATCTTGGACCCTCTTCCTAGATTTGATTTGCATTGTACTAGTGACTATTTGACTGCCCATACTTAGTAGGGTTGACTCATGTTTGACCTATATGACTAAGCTGGTTCTATCTCTTACCAGCTAACTTATGTAGTTGAGTACTTGTTTCGCATGATTATCTGATCTCAGTTAGGATTATGCTTGGTATAATAGATTTACTTTGCCTTCTGGTTTTTCTACTACTTCATCCTTTAAACTTTTCAAATGTTTTTAAAATCAGTTTTTAATTTTTAAATGTTTTCAAAATCAAACTTTATTTAGTTTTGAAAAATTTTAAATATTTTTCGACTTAGTTTTATTTTAAAAATACCCCCTTCAAAACTAGGGTTTTTTCACAAATGGACTTAGCCTAGGCCCTAACCCTAGAACTGCATGCACCTATAGATTTAGAAGCCAACATCTCACAAGCACCTTAGGGTACTTTTGATTAAGAACTTAGAAAGGGTTGAGATGCTTAAGTCTTTGCCTTAATTAAAGATGCTTTAAGTCAGTGCATCTGTAGTAATTGGGACACTAAATACAACTTACACAGTAATCAAGTTAAGTGTCAAGTTTAGAAAATCTAACTTGAACAGAACACTTAACTTGACTAACCCTAGCGAAAACTATTGTTTATAACAGTTAGTAAGTAGCTAATTGGGTTAGACAGATCGCTAAAGGAGGAAAATGAAACTGATTTGGTTTAATTCTCATCATGAATTGGTTCAGTACAGCAAAATCATGCAAGTTATTTTCCTTTATGAAATTTAATTATTCTATTTCTACTATATTTATTTGTGTTTGATATATGGCAAAGGGGGAGAGATAGGAAAGGAGAGAGTTTAAATTTTTTTAAGAATTTCTCAAAATTTCAAACTCTATCCTTTATTCAAAAAGTTTTTTTAAGCAAACTAAATTTTTCAAATTTTTCATAAGGACTTAAAACTAAATTTTTCAAATTTTTCCTAAGTACTTAAAACTAAATTTTTCAAATTTTTCCTAAGTACTTAAAACTAAAATTTTTCAAATTTTTCCTAAGGACTTAAAACTAAGATTTTTCAAATTTTTCCTAAGTACTTAAAACTAAATTTTTCAAATTTTTCCTAAGTACATAAAACTAAATTTTTCAAAATTTTCCTAAGTACTTAAAACTAAATTTTTCAAAATTTTCTCTAAGTACTTTGAACTGAAGCTCTCATTCAAAAATTTTCTGTAAATATAGTACTTTGAACTGAAATTTTCAAATTTCTTCTAAGTACTTCAGTCTTTCAAAACTTCTCTAAGTACTTAAGTTTTTTCAAGTACTTAAGTTTTTCAAAACTTTTCTAAGTATTTAAGTTTTTCAAAACTTCGCTAAGTACTTAAGCACTTACGTTTTTCAAATTTCACTAAGTACTTTAAAACTTAAAGTTTTCAAAACTTTTTGGAATACTTTAAACTTAGGGCGTCAAAATTTTCCTTAGTACTCAAACTCAAGCTTTTAGAATCCTTCTTAAGTTTTCTAAGTATTTAAACTTAAAAATTCTACAAGTTCTCCAAAATAGACAACCAAAATTAATTTCTGTTGAAAATTATTCTAAGTAAAAATCCATCCTTAAACTTAGAATTTATTTTCAAAAACCCCATGAAGTTTTGAAAAATCTAGGGGGAGATTCCTTCCCGGGGGAGGGAACAAAATTTAATTTTTACTTACTCTGACTAACTTAACTTTTTGAACCAGGGTTGCCATAAATCAAAAAGGGAGAGATTGTTGGTGCAGAAAGCACCAAAGTCGAACCTGAGTTTTGATAATGGCAAAAGGGTTCAAAAGTTAAGTCTCATTTGTTATCTAATATGTTACTCAAGTGTACAGGATAAAAAGTCCTAGCGAAGGATTACTAGGCACTAACGAAGGGATGCCAGGGTAAAAAGTCCTAGCGAAGGACTACTAGGCACCAGGCGAAGGACAGCTTGGGACTGAAGCCCTAGCGAAGGACTGCTAGGCACAAGGCGAAGAACAGCTTGGGACTGAAGACCTAGCGAAGGAATGCTAGGCACCGGGCGAAGGACAGCTTGGTATCCAGCACCTGGCGAAGGACCGCTAGGCAAAAGTCCAACCAGAGGAGCCGGTTGGCATAAGGTAAATTCTCCCGAGAGGAGTAGGTGAGGACGCGTTCCCCGTCGAGGGAACAGTAGGCGTCGGCTCGACCTAGGGCTCCATTTGGGAGGCCCAAAGTCAGAATCAAGACAGCTGAGGCTGTATAAACTAACATCTTATTTCTTTATAGTGTTTTGGACTAACCCTGGATGCAAGACCGAAGGAACGAGTGTCTGCAGCTCAGAGAGCCTCAAAGGAGTGAGGCAGCAGCTGACCAGGGCGCCCCCAAGGTGAACACAAAACACATGAAGCAAAGGCAGGCTTCGACAGCTCATGGGTGGGGCGCCCCTGTGCTCCCGGGCGCCCCCCCAGCGTCCCGGGCGCCCCCAGTTGAAGCTAACGAAGCTAACCCAGCGAAGCCAACGGATAAGAGGAGACCCAGTCAACCCGGGCGCCCCCAGCGTTCCGGGCGCCCCCGTCAAAGTCTGATCCCGAGTGTTAAGGGATCAGAGCTGACCGAGACGGAAGTGGATCGGCTGACACGTGGAGGGCGCCCCCAGGGGCTATAAATAGGCCCTCGACCCCAAGGCTTCGGACAACACTTCTTCCAACACCAAACTGCTCTTCGACTCAAAGCGCTCTACTCCGGGAACCTTCCATTCACGACTCAAGTGCCTACGACGTCCATTGCACCAAAGTACAAACTACACCGGACGTCGGTAAACGAAGAGCTATTTACTTTCAATTTACTATACTACTATTGTACAACTCTTGTAAACTGCTTTTGCGCACTTATTGAATTGCCCACAGAAAAAGGTCAACGACCGTGGGCCTTGGAGTAGGAGTCGACCTAGGCTCCGAACCAAGTAAAACTACCTGTGTTCGCGATTGTTTTTATTCCGCTGCGTACTTGCTCTAGTGTTTATCCGAAAAGCATTTAACGATATTCACCCCCCCCTCTATCGTTTCTCTCGATCCAACAGGTTCTTCTCCCTTCTTCTTGCCGTGAGCACAAGGAGAAGCACCGAGGCGACGAAGTTCTTTCGTTGGGACGATCTTCCTCTCCGGCCATCATCACCTTGGGATTGGGCGCAAGTCATCCTCCTACTTCTCGCCGGAATTGTGATTCCGGCCAACCTTGGTAGTGAGTTTTTCCGATGTGATTACTTCTCTCTTGGTTTTTCTCGTCGCGTTCTCGGAGAATCTAGTAGTTCTCGATAACACAAAACTCGTGGCTTTGCGAAGTCATCCCGAAGATACTCGGCGTGGACGCGAATAGAGGCAAAGCTTCCAAGGGACACTTATAGTTGGATCTCGTCCCTTCCTTCGAGTTACGCGAGGTAATACGTAAATTAGTTTACGTTTCTGCAAAATTTTAAATATATGATCATGTCTACCCAAGATAAAATTGCATGCTTAGATGTGTGGTTAAATAATTTGAGAAATTATTTATGCTAAATCTTCCACTGCACGTAATTAATTTTAAAATTATGAGCCCGCATCCATGTCAACATGCACCCGGTCCCAACAGTGGTATCAGAGCCATGGTTTGTGTTCGACATTATCATATAATTATTTTGCGGAAAGCTTTGTCATGATCTCAATTTTGGAAATTTTTCCAATTATGGAAACTTTCCAATTATGGTAAATTTTCGATCTAGGAATTTCAAAGTTTGGAAATCCTTATGAAATTTCGCAAACCTTTGAAATATCTCTGTTTCTGAAATTTTATGATAATTGTGAAAACTTTCCATTTTTGGAAACTTTCCAATTTTAGAAATTTCCTATTTTGGAAATTTTCCAATTTTGAAAAAACGTAAGTTTTCATTGTACCAGAAACTTACAATTATTCTGACAAACTTTTAATTTTGGAAACTTTCCATTTATGGAGAGCTCGCAATTTTGGGCACTTTCTTCCAAGAAAGTCTAGACAAATTATAGGAATATTAATTGGCATTTAAATTCATAATTGAAAATTAAATTATTTACAAAATTCTTTATTTTGGATTGAGCCTTGGGGAGCCGTCCAATTTAATGTTAGTTGTTATAATTAAATTTCTAAATTGAATTTAAACTGTCAAATTCTTATTTTGGATTGAGCCTCGGGGAGCCGTCCAAATTAAGTTATTGATATTAATTTTCCATAAATAAAATATGTGATCAAATCTCGGAAATTTTGAGGTGATTCTCAAACGATAATTTCCTTATTTGATTTATGAGGTGATGCTCTTACATATTATTGTCTCCAAAATTAATTAGAAAAATTATTTCCTATAGAGTATATTTCCTTAAATATGATTTTCATGAAAATAATATGTGGTTGAATTAAGGGAATCTGTCTCTTAATTTAATAAGATTTGATTTACAGAAATCAAAGTCTTAAACATATTATTTCTGAAATTGATTATGATAATTCAGGAAATAGTTTCCCAAAACAATTCCTTGAATAAAGTATGAAATTAGAATTAGGAAATCCGGTTCCTAATTCAATTAATGAGACTTGATAAATTAAGTCACATACATACTTTATTAAGGAAATCATTAGAACATGACATAATTATATGTCATGAATGTGCATAAAAGAAAAGGATGAGACCCAAAACCCCTTACAAAATATTAAGGCCAACATCTTCCATTAATATGGTTAGAACCGGAGTTTTGTTTCTCGTTTGGGTTGATGGACACATCCATGCCCGGCTTGAACCTCAACATGTTCAAACCATTAAATTAGTTTATGATTAATATAGTTGGAGTCAGAGGTCAATCCTTAGTTTTGGTTGTTGGACACATCCAAGCCTGACTAAACGGTTGAATGAGCCCCAACCATATTAAAACTATTTCTTGATTAATGGGTCAGCCTTAAGCTTGGAGCATCGATTTGTTCTGCCACAGCCAAGGTCGATGTAAAGAGAGGTGCAGTTGGGTGCTATGTATATTGTTGCATACTTGTTAATGAGTTAACAACCCAATGATTTATGCAAACATTCAATTAGTTGATAACATAATGTGATAGTTACATATGTATAATATGTAATCGGTATAATTACCTACCTTCATAGCTAAGAATAACTTGATGGACTCAAGCCATGGTTGTTCTTATCTATGGTTGGATATCAACCTATTTGGAGATGTTCCTACGATCTCCCGAATTAATAAAAAGGGTTATTCAATTCGAAAAATAAATAGGATTTAATTAATGTATATTGATGCATTCTTTATCATTCTCATCACATAACCTCAATTTGTATTTCTAGGATAATCACCTGATCATGTCTTCTTTGAATTTGCGTTCCATTTTGGACACCAATAAGTTAACTAAGGCCAAAAGGATTGAAAAGGCAACAAAAGGCACTTGCCATCACTGCGGCAAGGAGGGCCACTGGTGAAGAAACTGCAAGGTTTATCTTGAGTCCTTGAAGAAGAAGGCATCCGATGCCCCATCCTCTTTAGGCATCTTCGTTATTGAATGTCACTCTATTTTCTCATACACCTGGGTACTTGTTACTGGGTGTAGCTCACATATATGTAATGACATACAGGGGCTAAGGAATAGAAGAAGACTCGTCAAGGGAGAAGCGAATTTGCGAGTTGGAAATGGAGCAATGATTGCTGCTATTGCCATCGGAACATATTTGCTAACCTATTGGACTTGTCTTAGAATTGGATAATTGTTATTTTGTTCCTTCGTTAATAAAGAACATTGTATCTATTTCATGCTTGAATGAAAAGGGTTATCATTTAACTTTTAGTAATAATTGCTGTTACATAACTTTAAATGGTGTTCTTTATGGGACCGGAACTTTATGCAATGGTATCTACATGTTAGATTTATCCGGTGACATTTTCAATATCGAAGTTAGCAACAAACGTGCTCAAATAGATAATCAAATAGACTCCTATATGTGGCATTGTCGTCTTGGCCATGTAAGCAAGAAACGCATGACCAAATTACACCGATGAGGAATTCTGGAATCATTTGAACCTGGTTCATTTGATACATGCGAATCATGCATAAAAGGCAAGATGACCAAATTACCCTTTTTCGAAAAAGATAAACTAGTAGGAGAATTGCTTGGTCTAATACATATTGATGTATGTGGACCAATGTCAACTCTTGCACAAGGAGGCTATAGCTACTTCATCACCTTTATCGATGATCACTCACAATTCGGGTATGTGTTCTTAATGAAACACAAATCTGAAGCTTTTGAGAAATTCAAAGAGTTCAGAAGTGAAGTAGAGAAACAGCTTGGCAAAAGTATTAAGATACTTCGATCCGATCGGGGTGGTGAATACTTAAGTCAAGAGTTTCAAGATTATATTAAGGACAATGGGATATTGTCTCAATGGACTCCGCCATATATACCATAGCATAATGGTGTATCTGAGAGGCGTAACCGAACCTTAATGGACATGGTTAGATCTATGATGAATCATGCAACTCTTCCAAAATCTTTTTGGGGCTATGCGCTTAAGATAGCTGTTTACTTACTAAACAGAGTCCCGACCAAGGTAGTCTCTACTACTCCATATGAGACATGGAATAGTAAGAAGCCTCATTTATCTCACCTAAAGATATGGGGTTGTCCTGCTTATGTAAAGCGGACTGTATCAGACAAATTGGATGCTAAGTCTGATAAATGTCTATTTATTGGATACCCTAAGGAAACGAAAGGTTACCAATTCTATCATCCCTTGGAACAAAAGGTGTTTGTTTCAAGACATGCTGTATTTCTAGAAAAAGAATTTCTTTTACAAAAAAATAGTGGGAGTAGCATTGAACTTGAAGAAGTTCAAGAAACTCCAATAGACATTACAGAGACACCTAGTCTATACCCACAACCAATAACTCATAATGATGAGCTATCAGTTGAACCTAAAACAACACCACTTCTTCGTAGGTCTGATAGAACACGTAATATTCCAGAGAAATACGGATTTCTCATAAGTGAATCGAACGACGTGTTACTCATTAACGATGATGAACCTATCAGTTATGAAGATGTTCTGAAAAATTC